>OX336389.2:1202081867-1202342424 GCA_946902985.2 Meconema thalassinum
CGGAAAATAAATTATCTCGATATAACTATTGAACGTAAAGACAACGACCTTTCATATTCCATATTCCGGAAAGCAACGCAAACCTCGCATGCAATCGACAATCAGTCTAATCACCCCAGTACGCACAAACTAGCGGGTTTCAATTCAATGGTGCACAGGGCTTTAAACATACCCATGTCAAAAGACAACTATAATAAGGAAATAAGAACTATTATGCAAATAGCAAAGGAAAACAACTTCTCGCCAAGCAAAATAAATCAAATTATAGCCAAACATAAAAATAAAGATAAAACGATTCCCAAACCGGTCAGTAATGAGAAAAAATTTGCGCGTTTCAACTATGTGAATGCGAATACATATAAAATCACTAACCTATTCAAAAAGCAAGGCATAAAGATAGCTTTCACGACGAAAAACACAACCGCTAGGCACCTCCTAAATAGTAATCTAAATAAACGTGACCCGTATTCAAGGTCAGGGGTATATTCTATAACGTGCCAAGACACCGATTGTCAAGCTAATTACATCGGGCAGAGTGGAAGGCGAGTAGACACACGTTATAATGAACATAGAAATGCGATAAGATACGGAACACATTCAGCCGTGTGCGAACATATGTGTGACGCAGGGCATAGCTTTACCAACTTAGAGTCGGACCTTAAAATAATCCATCACGAATCGAAAGGCAGAGCTCTTGACATAAAGGAAGCAATCGAGATACACCTAGCCAAACGAAACAATCCCAACAATCTAAATGAACACACGTTCATGGAGAGCTCACCCCTCTTCACGCTACTAAAAAACACACCCTGTCGGAAACAAAACACAATTTAGCGACACAGCCAAGCTAGATAAAAAAAGGGGGGAAATTAGGGGGTTTTTAATAGGTAAATGTTATCTGGATCAGGTGTACGATGTACTTTTCTTCTGCAATAAACCAAGGCCCATATTAGAGGCAGTATTAAAGGTGCCGGGACGTCCTCATAAGACCGTCAACGCTTAGTTCGAATGGGTTATGCTCCACGCGTGGCGAGGACTAATCCACGGTCTTTAATAGTTGTAGATCCACCTCATTCAATAACATACATCTTATCTAGGTTGGCAACACCTCACATAAACACATCGCGATCACTCCCCACAGCACGTAGGGACAGGGGGGGAAGGCAGGGAAAAACCAGTCGTTAAGATAACCACCGCAGTCGACCGCACAGCGAGTTCAAGTGAGCACGGAAACTGCGAATAGCTGTAGTACGGAAGACAATCAGATAAGTAGTTAGCCTAAAATTTTATAGTTTAACCATAGTTTACAACCATATAATCTCTCTAAAGTACAATCTCCGGATAGCCATCACCATTTAGCATTTCACCTAACATATATACTGCATTTAGCATACACTGACAGTTGCAGTACCAACACTGCAACTAAATAATTGTACATATTGTAAATATTTTCACCTGTATTTCAAACATAGATTTTATAGCCTAAGTGTATTGGATCTGATGATGATCGCTTGACGATCGAAACTGGTCATCCTAGTGTTTTATTAATCTCATGTAATTTATTTCAGGATTAGGGCATAACCCATCTCTTTTGGGTACATTCGTGTTGACCGACTGAAAAGCACTAAACTCTTGTTTACTAAGGCAACACTGAAAATATGACTTCAAACACCACAATAATATATGAAACTTCAGTGCTGTCTGTCAGTCACTCTTTTACGCAAATACTAAACTGATTTAGCTTAAATTTTTCATGAACATAGTTTATATACATGAGAAAAGCATAGGACTATTGCCGTTCCGATTTGTTTCACAGTTTCAAAATGATGCCAAATGTTGAGCTTCATTTCAATAGTAGGTGTTACCGCATCTCGCCCGGCGAACAGGTATCCATAGAAGGTTGCATACATTCAACCTTGCCCACAGTTCTCGATGCTAAATTTTCGCATTCGATTCAGAGTTCATTTACTCAGGTTACAAGATCTTCATAGTTTTAGATACACACACAAGTACGCTTCTACCCGTACGAAGGATTGGTAAGTAGATAGTAATGTAGTCCTAGTGACATCCACACGGGACGTAAGTGACCCGACCAGATCCATTGGCTATGACATGCGATCAGTAAAATCAAGCATCCTGAGCCACTGTATACCCGTCAGTTTATAGAGTTGTGGGTTAGATTACTACAATTCCCAAAGAGAACTATCAATAGAGCAGCCAAAGTGTACGAGTGAGACCACAATGAGTTTGTATACTGTTAGTTCCCGGCAGTTAGCTCTGCATTTCCTTATCCCATTCCCCCGGTATACTACTGCAGCGTAAAACATTTGCCACGCTAAGCGTGTCGTATGTCCGATTATGAGAACCTAATGTCAAGCTCGTCAATGTTCTCAGATAGAGAAGTATTCGACACCCTCCCCCGCACCGCTCTGCACCCTTCTCCAACCGCTGAGCTAAACGGCGGTAATTGTACTCGACTAACGCGTCGGAAGCCTAGGCCGTCAGTACAACCTCACATCAACCTGCTCTGCTACGGGGAGGGAGATGGGGTAGACATCAACATTTATAAAACAAATCCTTCCAGTATGTTTCAGCAGCTAAACTTTTGACGGTGTATTTAGTTTTGTATCCTTGTAGTGAGAAAAATATCAGGGGAGGTTTCGCATGGAGATCTGGCCATTCACGTTTCAGTGACAACGGCTGTGGTAGAATAGGTTATACCAAGCGAGATAAGTAACTAACTTGAACTCTCCAATGTGGGTGAAATTTGGCACTTCCGTAGTTCGGGCCACGAGAAAGACATCTGTGGTGGAATTTCGTCTCCCGTTTTACTAGTCATCTGTAGAAGAAGCGAAAATTCACAAGTATAAATATGGTGCGCATGCAATGTTCCGTCGTCTGTCACCAGTCTCTTTGCTACCCCATTTCTATAGCAGTCTTGTCTACGGCGCCTAGACAAAGTAAATTGGGGGACAAAATACAATTATAAATGTTTTCCTTGTGGTCAGAACAAAATGTGTGCCAAGTTTCATAAAGATCGAAGAGATCACGAGGCTCTCTCAACCTGCACCGTATTTCAAGGAAAGAAAGAAGGCGCTCCGCGGTTCGCAACAGTGAATGTATAATGCTCTATTTACTCATGTATAGGTTAAGTAAGACCTTCTCTTTCTATTTTACGACTGGCTGCGTGTTGCAGGATCGAATCCTGGCGTAGTCATTTGGCATTTCGCCCCCCCCCCCAAAAAAAAAAAAAAAAAAAAAAAAAACTCTATTATTGTACGCCATCCACCAAGAAAATAAATATCCTTCTCTCTCACGTTATTGGCATAGCCTTCCAAACTGCGCAGGGGCCATTCTATTTTACCGCCGAAAGCTTCTTGCCTCTGACGCTAGAAAGCGAGTGTTGGATTGACATTCTGTACATGATCTTCAATGCGTACTAACGCTGACCTATATTACCCGTCTGACGAGTCCTTGCCGGCGGTAGATGTATGAACTACAAACTGTCAGCTGTGTGTCGCAATTTTGTTTTCCCAGAGAGATTGGTACAGTCTGCACTGTATGTTGATGGATAATTGTGGCACTAGCATTGTGATTGGTCAGTTGTGTAATCCAAATTTGTGATAAGGGAATAATTTCAAGGAATCCATACCCTTAACGGAAAATTAGTAATATTACAGTGGAATTGGTATTATTAGCACCAGCAGCAGAACAACACACAATCTCTTAGTGTCAATAGCGCCTGATGTGGAGTGTACATACCTTTCATCTTACATCACACGTGCCCTGATGCACCGATTGGCAGATGTCAACATTTAACAGTGCTCACTTCAAAGCGGCCAAGACTCGTTTGACGTGTAATACAAAACATTAATTTGACGTTTTCACACCTCATTATCCCCCACTCAAGGCATCTGGCTTGGCGAACACTTAGCTCGGGTTCAAGCTCTGTGACGTGGGAGGCGGGAAGAGGAAGACCTGTCAACAGCCCGCCGTGTTATCTGGAATTCCTGTCTATTCCAATACTGCTAACATGGGACAGTTGCCTTGACCAGTGTGGTGGTGCTAATGCGTGAGTGACCGACTGACCAATGTATTTGGTTCTGTTGTAGTAACGGACCCCACATCTCTCAGGTTCACAGAGCTTTGACTCGAGCAGTACTTGTGCCGTTGCTCCTCTCTCTCATCTTTATTGTTGACTTCGATTGGCCATTTTTTCTTCTCTTCCCACGCCGACGGTATTAGGATATCCGAGGCTTAACGCGACTTTCATATGTCCGACTTAATCGGTCTTTGTCTTTTCTTTTGTGATGCCATAATTTATCGAGGGGTCAGACCTCTTCCCGGCACCTTCCCCCCTCCCCTGTCTCCCTCGCCCCATACTGTACGAGGCACTACTGAGGCAGGGTGTGTGTAAAGTTTTGAAGCTATTCTTTCAGTGTTGCCTATACAACTCTTACGTGGGTAGGGGTTTAATGTATACAATAATATATACCGTAGGCCTAAATAATAAATAACAAAATAAAACTCCTGGAAAGAATTACATATACTCAATTAATTAATGAGTCTGAAAACTCATGAGATACATGCTTTTATGAAAGCTACTTAAATTCAAAGAACTCGATTATTTAAACAATTTACTAAAACCTACACCAAAACTGGTAATCTGATCCGCCTGTACACATTTCACAACTTCAGATAAGTATCAACAGTAGATCTTGGAACACACAAATAGTAGACAAACAATAAGTTATGTTGTAGTTACAGATTTTAATCACAGCAGAGTACTTGTAGTTCATTTCCGCATCCTAGTTTACAATTCTACTGCTTAAGTGTATCACAATAATAATAGCTACACTTTCATGGATTAGTTTGGGGGAGGCAGACTGTTTTAATTGATGGGATAGTCATTTCTAATTTTTGCAAGATTAAATTAGTTATTTTTCGGTGCTTAAAGCCTTAATATTTATCAGTAATATCTATCAGTAATAATTACCACACTAACAAGGGAACTGATTGCGGTGTAAAATTCTAATCTGGTTGAAATTTAGTACCAATATTCCTACAAAGTTGTACAATGGTGTAGTGAAAATCATACGGGCCACTTTCAGTTTTCAACGCCGAAAACCTACTGGGCGCCGTCATGAGCGAGGAGGTGGGAAGAGGTAATGCTGACCTTTAATCCTAGCAGCACGCGATGGCTCACGGCCACCAGGCAGCGACCTGCCGTGCTTTGTTCCATTCCCCCACCTTAAACGTTCCCTTCAGCTCACTCTTCTACACTCGATTAGAGCATAAAATGTAATATAATGTGATGTTTTGCGCTTGGTCATACTATACTCTGTGAGCTGCCAGAATAGGATTGACAGTTCTCGCCTCGCCATGTGGTCAGGGAACAAGGTTGCCAAACAGTTATAATAACAAGCGATCACACTGTACAAGCCAGAGATACAGCTGACCACGCACTGACGCATGTGGGCTGTGATATTGCAACGCCGAGTATTATGACATCAACTATGCGAACATGGATTGGTCAAGAGCCAGAGGGGTGATGATGACTGGAATTTCCGGCTAAATGTCAATCCTATTCAGGCAGCTCCACAGACTATATAAATAAATAAAACGAACTTTCATTCCCCCCCCCTCTTTTACTCTTTGTAATCCTTGCAATAAAGAATGCTTACAAAAACGTGGTTAATGTAAAGAGACGGCTTGCACCACGCGCACCTTGCAACACTTTCTTTTGTACACATATAGCAGGTATTTCGGATAGCACCATCCTTGAAACAAAATGAACGGGGTTCACAAAGCAAGCGGGTTGTGTTCCAACACAACCGGATTTGTACAAAATATACTTCCACATGTTCGAAACCGCGGAGAAGATTGCTGTGGGTCAATGATTGGGTTTTAAAAATATTGTTGCGCAAATGAATGTTAATAATCGAAATTGCATAATAAAATCAGGTCATAAAGAACGAACAAATTGTTTCCATATCCGGAAACAAAGCACATCTAACGGCTGAATCGTTCTAGTAGTACGCCGGGGAATAGTCTTAAAAATAATTATTTTGTTTTGCATAGCCCTACCGAACTGATAAGGGCGTGACGGGATGTGGGGAATGCAGCGCAACACGGCTAGTCGCTGCCTGGTGGCCGGGAGCCATCGCGTGCTGCTAGGATTCAAGGTCAGCTTTACCTCTTCCCACCTCCTCGCTCATGCCGGCGCCCAGCAGGTTTTCGGCGTTGAAAACTGAAAGTGGCCCGTGGAGTTTTCACTACATGATTGTACAACTTTGTAGGAATATTGTGTACTAAATTTCATCCAGATTAGAATTTTACACCTCAACCCGTTCCTTTGTAAGTTTTCTGACAGGTTTTCTTGTATTTTGTTTTTGGAGGGCAGAAACTGTCAGTGGGTGTCACTGTACGGTTGGAAGTGTTTTGTAGAGCTATTTGCCTTGCACATTTTGAAGTGATGATGCTCGCTTGACGAGCGAAACATGTTATCCCTTAGTTTTCTCCTTCTCCTTCAATAGTCCGTAACAATGTCTACAAATCTGTCACATGTAATTTATTTCAGGTTATTTTTCACATATTCCAGTAATTGGAATGATTTTTGTGTTGACCGACTGAAAGCTACAATATTAATTATTAAGGCAACATTGAAAATTGGCTTCAAAACTATATTTTATCTGTACTGTATTAGTTATGATCACAGTGATAACATTCTTTGTAACACTAAGCAGTCCACACCCTCAGGCCTTTTAATTCTCAAACAGGGCTTTTATTTGCCAGTTACTAGCCTGAATTCCTCCCAACTGCAGGTCATACAGTCTCAAAGATATTTTTTCTCTGTCGTACAAATTTTAACACAATGCATTAGTACTGCACAAACAAAATACAACCAGTGTCAGTGTCTTACTACAATACAACTTATCTCTCGGACACGCGCGATAAAACAGTGACAACGTCGCGTATAGACCCGCGTGATTAGCGCGTGCGAACAATCACAAATGTTTTGGTGTAAAAATAAATTCAACAATTAAAAAGAAAAATATCCCTTAAAATTAGTATTTGGCTTAAGGAAATAGAGTAAAAGTAGCCTCGCCAAGAGGCACCAGACTCTCAACCCATTGCTTCTGCAATAATGAAGTATGAGATTACGCGTCCGGTGGCGCTTTATACTGTAGGGCAAGATGTTACACCGTAGTGGTAGGTACTAGACCAGTGGTCGCCAAACTTTTAAGCGACTGAGCTACCTTACAGCTCATAAACCTTACCGTGAGCTACCCAACAAAGTAGGAAAATAATACACGTTTTTGTTTAAATCGCACAGTTGTTAATTATCTATAAAAATATACATTTCTAGTTCATATTAAATATCTAATTAAATGCAATTTCTAACATTGCAATTAATAGCATAAGAATTGAAATAACAAAATATTTGCATTAGAAAAACATAGTTTAATGTGAGGGGTGGCACTCTTTTTTTTGTCATCAACAATATTTTTAATGTTAGGCTCATGTGTTGTAGCAGCCATTCGAATGCTGTTGTCCAAATGTTCTTGTTTTTAATGAATTTCATACTGGAAAATGAAATCTCACAGATATGTTGCGCTGAAAATTGGCTTCACTCGTAAACCAACCTGAACCAAAATTTGATATTTTTTGCTTAGGAACAAGATGCCAAATGTTTTTATTGCTTGAATTGAGTGATTTTAATGAAAGGGCTGTGATTATATGGAAGCTACTGAGGTATGGGTGGTGCTTAGTAATGGCATTCAGGGCACAGTCAGTGCCTGTGGATGCTGTGAAAGGTTCTACTCATAGGGTTAGGACTACTGTTCTGACTCAGTGAGGAAAGCAATGGCAAACTACCTCACTCCTCTTCTTGCCTAGAACGCCTCAATATAGCGCTGTCTTGGGTTTTTGTGGGTATCTACTCACATAACGTAACGGCGGTGCTTTTTGAGGATCCAACCAGCCTTCGGGCTGACTACCTAACAGACAGACAACTTGGAAAATCAATCATATCCATCTCCACTGCAGCGTTCACTTCTTCAAAATATTGCATTACACAAGTAGAGAATTCTTCAGCATCAATTTTTACAAAAGGGGATGTGACGAACTGTGCTACAATGGAAATGTTTTTGAAGTCTTGAAAGCGTTGATTAAATTGATTTTTCAAATCTGAAAGAGCTGCAATATGTTCTTTGTTGTAAAAAGGCTGTGAAGGGCCTTTCTTGTCAAAGGTCTGTTTCAAACAGGCGAAGTGTTTGTATTCACCCTGGGTAAGATTCTTTCCCTACAGCTCCAGCTTCTTTGTGAATGAGACCACATCTGAAATAGTTCCACCAAAAGCTTTATCTTTGCCTTGAGGCTGCAAGTTACGGGTATTTAGCTTCTCAGTTATGTCTACAAGAAATGCAAAATCTTGCAGCCAAACCGGATCTTCTAGCTCGGGTAATGATTCACCTCGTTCTTTCAAAAATTCCACCAAAGCAGGAAGTTACTCTTTGAAACGTTGCGAAACGCTGCCTCTGCTAAGCCAACGAACGTCTGTATGAAACAATACATCACCATACTGGCATTCTAGCTCTTCAGTCAGTCCTGAACAAACGTCTTTGAAGTGCATGAGCTCTCATGTTATTTACTACTTTTACGACAGTTTTCATTACATTGCTCATACATAAAGACTTACCACATAATGAGTACTGGTGTACAATTTGGAAACCTGTTGTCTTTAAAACACAAGGCAATGAATCCCTTGCCGCTACCTACCATTGCAGGAGCTTCATCGGTTGCCAAGCCCATCAACTTTTGTACAGCAAAATTTTCAGAGTGTATGAGGTTTTTAAAAGCTGAATATATGTCCTGTCCCATAGTATGTCCTTGAAGTGGTAAAACTTTTACCAGCTCTTCTTTTACTTGGAAATCATCAAAAACCATTCTTATAAAAATGGCCAACTGAGCTGTATCAACTAAGTTATATCGATTGATTCGTCCAGTTGCAGGGAAAAATAACTGCAGCGGTCTAAATCAGTTTCAAGTTGTGAAACTACATCAGAACTCATTGATTCAACTCTTCCCATAATTGTATTTGATGACAGTTGAACAGATTGAATAGCAGATATTATCTCACCTTTTGTTTTTAAAATTGTTAACAATGTATCTGCAGCTTCTATGCCTCTTCGATTAATTCACCATCTTCTTTTTTTTTTTTTTACATTTTGAGCAATAATTTTGGAAACACGAAAAGATGCTTCAGTTGCTGATTTGTTGCTGTATTACCTTCTCTTTCCTTAAGGAAGAATTCGGAGGGAAATACTTTTGAATACTGGAGTGAACGGTTTTGTAATGACGTTCGACGTTTGCTCTTCCCAACTGCTACACTCGCATTACAAACTAAGCACACACATTTGCCTTTTACCTGAGTAAAACGTAATCAGTTTCCCATTCAACATACAACTGATCAGATTTTTTGCTGGAACTTGTCGTTATTAAAACAGTCCGTAGTATGCATAAAAAGCAAGAGAAACAAAATAACCAGCACTCACGATCACACACCAGACACTAACAGACACGCGGGATGCGTAGTGGGAATGAGGGGGAGGAGTAGTGCAGCTTAGCGAACCCAAGCGCTGCGTCTGAAATTTCCCCGCGAGCTACCCAAAATTTCTCTGAGAGCTACTAGTAGCTCCCGAGCTACGGTTTGGCGACCACTGTACTAGACTGTACGTCAAGGTGGCCTCCATAAACCAATTGCCAGACACCAAATATACCCGAAGTGTTCCTCTATGTATATAAAGTTTAAAGATTGTCCAACAGTAGCTTAATTTAATAGATATAAACGTGAATAGTTGATATTACGCTTGAAGCCGAGCAGTCTATAGTGCTGCTAGCGAGCGCTGGGCATCTGCATGACGTCACGCAAGCGAGGAGTTCCTCGCGATCCACGGATGGCGCTATAATACCTTATTATACTATAGTGCGTCTCTACCTTAAAAGACAGTATGCATTAAATGGAGCGCGCTGATGCCAGATCTGCTGCATATACAAAGTTCTGCAAGGCCGGGCACATGATGTAATATAACTCGTATACAGGCGTGCTTTTACGCAAAACTAGGGAAATTTCCAAAATATTTGTTTGTTGTATATAATTGTACCTCATGCCTTGAAGCGAAAGACGGTACAATATTTAGATTATGATACACCGAATCTCAGAGCGCGATTTTAATGCACACATTATAATAATTTATAATTTTCAATTATTCAATTATTCATGAACATAAGGCCTTTTTCTCGAATATCATAGGTTATAATAAATTATAATATGACATAATAATAATAATAATAATAATATATTGTGGTCCACGTAATTTACCCAATTTTGTGTGGTCAAGTGGTATGCAGCCGAAATTAAATTATTCATTTCTTGTTTCTTGAACGAGACGTTGTTCAAATTTGGTAGTTCTTCACTTACGCCCATACCATTTCGATGGGATTAAGTTCACTGTGGTATGGTGGTGTGGTAAGGTGACAAGCAAGAACATATTTCTCTGCTGTGATAGCCTACATTGTCTATTACTGGGCTAGATCCTTCGGGAACATTGAGCAACAATATTGCTCGGCGAACCACTTTTCATATACTTCAATTGTCATTTTGTCGTGTGTGTCTACCGTGTTCTTTTTGGCACAGAAACGTCAACTCTGCACCATTAACGAACCCTTGTTAATTCCCGGGACGAAAAAAGGCAAACTACGGAAACCACTTCGAGGATGGCTGAGGTAGGAATCGAACCCGCCTCTTCTTAGTTTTGTCGCATGGAATTGAGTACACCCCGTTCCAGCCCTCAGACCAGAATTACATTTCTTGGCAGAGCCGGGATTCAAACCCGGGCCTCCACAGTGACAGCCAAGAACGCAACGAGGCGGACAATTTATAAAGAACACAAAATCCACTTCATTTCTTAGTTTTACTTCACATCATCACCTACTCTCCTTCAAACGTAGTCGGGGGAGATAGCCTGCGGGCCACGTTAGTAAACAAAGTTCCGGTGCGTCAGCGCTGAGCGGGAGGACTAAGCGAAGTGCTATAACTTATGAATGCTACCTAATATTGAGCTCTGGTTTGTTTTAAAAACTATTTCAGACATTAATGAACATTTCTTCTCGCTTAGTCACCAACGTAAAGTCAACAGCAAAAAACTTTCTCGCTAGCTAACTTTTATTTGACACCATCCCAGATTTTTCAAGTAACATTTAAGAAAAAAAATCATAACTTTCTTATTATGAAAATAATTACTGCCCTGAGAAGTAGGGTATCTTCTACCAACATCAGGCAATCTAAAAATAAATTCTTGATCTGTTGCGATCATTAGTTGATTATCTATGGCGTGATAAGTTTTATAAATGCAAAAATATTGATTCGCGCTAAAATATCGTAATTGTGAAAATTGGGCCATGTGTTAATTATTTATGACTTATTTTTACACCATCAGAAAGAGCGGGAAATTCTCTATAATACCACGCAAACATTTTCTTAGATTTGTCACTTACAATTATTGGGAAATGCCAACATCGCCGGGGTAGAAGAGGACGAAGCTAATTGCAGGATATAGGAGTGCGAGTGAGAGGCAAATACTAAATTTGATTCCATACTGTCTTTTACGGTTGAGTACGCTCTATAGTCTATTTACCTTGGTTGGCAGCACCTAGCGTCTGTTTAATGCAGACACGCCGCGCTCGCCGGCACGCTAGATGTTGCAACGTACTGTCATTAGACCCCCTTCACACGAAGCGACTTGTGACGCACACCCAAAGAATATAGGGGAGAAAGGTTACTCAGGCTTAAAATTTGATTCCAACTACAACCGTCAGGATTACGTCATCAACCAGCCTAGCCTACTAATTAGCGGTAGCGGTGAGGCAGTGTACTAAAATTTAAGCGCGGGCGATTTGAATTTTATTTAATCGCGTACTGGTACCACCGCTTACCCCCCCCCCCCCCTGACCCTGTACCGCTCCCTTTGTATTTACACGTAGTAATATGATATATGTCGGCGTATTTTATTTATTCCTGTTCCTTTTGTTCTATTTTATTTAAGAGCAGATATCAAAACAAAGGCTCATAATAATGGATTATTACTATTAATATAGTAGAAATACCAGCCTGAAATCTTTAGTTTTGATATCTGACCTTGCGTAAAACAGAACAATAGGAACAGTGAATAAATACATTTTATTGACATAAATCATATTACTACGTGTAGTTACAAGAGAGGGATACAGGGTTAGGGGGAAGGATAGGACGCAGGATATCCTTTATTATTATTATTATTATTATTATTATTATTATTATTATTATTTGAAACCTGTACCACGGCAGTTGCGTAGTACTCCCCCCACTTTTCTCCCCATGTCCCCTCTCTTAATTTTTCTAGTATTATGTTTTATTCATGATAGTTTTTCTATCATTAACATTTCTTTTATAGTTAATATTTTTTTAATGGCAGTGCTTAAAGGTTACTTTTGCAGAGGATGTCATGCGAGATGAACTGGTGACCTTGGGATTTCCTTCCATAAGTCTCAGCTGAGTTCGGCCTTTGAACCCATGGCCTTGTAACACTAGAAAGTCATTCACCTACTACACAATACTATAAGTTATAATATCAGACAGGTAGAAGAGAGGTTTAGTTGCCACCAGTGTTGTGGGATCACAGTAATCTAAGAAGAATGTAATAAACAAATACAAACCATGCACACCCTATAAAATATGAACTTATTAACCGCTGTTGAATGAGATACGATACTGGAAGGAAAAAGAATTCTGAAGGAAAAAATGAGGACAAAAATAAGTGTTTATATGTTCATATTATATTCTTCTTTCTTAGTTTTTACAGATAATAAAATCCACAGAACATTTTCATGAAAAGAGTAATATTTAATTTCATCAGGTCATTGTCCCAGTAGATAATTGTCATCACATGGTAGAGCCACGCATATTGCAAATCTGTAAGAGAAAAATACAATTAAAATCCTAATAATGTTGTAGGGGCTTTGCGATATCGTGGTCATGTGGCTTTATGGTACTTGGAAAGTGTATATGGGATATGTCTGATTACCCATGACATTTTGATGGCAGTAGGTGTGTGTATTCGTAATGGAGCCAGGACCTCGGGATATGAAGTTTCAATATGAACAGGTGTAGCCAATTGACTGTGCAGCGCTGCTACTCTATGGCTCGCACGGCACATCTATACCCCGAGACCACAGAAGGTGAATTCCTTACAACAAATTACATTGTGTACCTAAATAGTCGTTACACATACATCTCATAATAAAGATGTTGAAGCAACAACTTGTGACAAGGACAGTAAACAGCTACTCTCTAGGTTACAATGTTAAGCATGCACATATAGAACTTTTGCTGCTCATAGAAGGAGGGGACAAGTGTAGTGTGGATAAACTAAGTTACCCGATCACTTTAATTCCATTGTTATTAATACTAATAATACAATATTATTACTTTCCTAATTGGCCTGGATGTGTGTAACAGGCCTCACCCCCTGGGTGAATGCCACTGTAGCCTCGATATTAGGATAATGCTGCTTTAATGAATGCACAAAAGTGCATTTAGAATAAATATATAAAATGGAACTAATATTAGATGTTATTTGAAGTGGAGAATGCCACTAGCCAGTAACTTACATCAGAACAAATCCACCATCTCGGAAGTTCACAATTTACCCCAAGCACAGTAAGCAGTAAGATCTGTGTGTATGCCCCCCTCTTACTGTGATATTATATAGCCCATCCAAAAACATCCTTAGAAGAAAGAAAAAAAAAAGAAAAATCTCAAATGAACAATATTAATTTGTGGATTAATTCATTTGTTACACAAATAGCCTACCAATCAGTAAACCGATTGAAGCATTTCTTGATGCAATATGCATTGAATTCAATTTTGTGATTGACTTAAGGGGAACCGATAGGCCTAGTCATTATATTCACTGCAATGTTATATAGGCTATATACTGTACATGTAGCCTTTTATAGTCCAGTCTGCAAGCCTCTGTTTGCAAACAAGTCACCTCTATGATCCCCTGCTTCTACACCTCTCACTTTAATAAATCGTTAAACACTGAAACTAACTAAGTATAGCCTCCTACGTCTATCTCTGCTTCTCGTATCCTCTACCTCCGAGCTCATTAACCTCTTAGGTAATCTCTCTCCCCCATTCTCTTTGCATGACCCATCCGAGTCTACTCATACGAACAGCTTCATATAGCATTTCATTTCCAACCTAGTCTTTATCTCATCATAATTACCCATATTATCAGGCAGATTACACACAATCAAGCAGTATACGAGGCTGATGTTCACTATGTCTAAAAGCCCTAAATGAAGCAAAGACTGAAACTATTCCTAATAACGTCACCTGTATATTTTGATTATCTCCCTGCAATAGTGTCATGATTCCAATTAGGTTTACTGTGTGCCATTCACAGATAAGGACACGTGGCATGCACTATCAAAAGAAGTAGGGCACACTCCAGTTCCTCAAGTGACTTTCTCACACATCTAACAGTATGCCAGGGTGCAATAGTCTATATGAATTTATCAGAGGGGGGTATGAACTAAGTGTATTGCTAATCAAAACCTACATAACACCTGGGCCTACCCTATACCGGTACTGGTGTAAAATTAATAGATCAAAGTTTCATCAATATGGTAACTTACCTTTGCTGAAATAGGATTAGTATACAACTGTTCGGACAACAGAATCAGGCAACTCCTGTCTATAGGCTATTGGACAAATGCAGTATATAATCTGCTTTCCTTGAAGTGCCTCATTACCTGAGAAGAGAAAAGAAACACAATAAGGTAACCAGTTCACAACCATTCTGCACATACTGTAGGCCTAGCTCTGTTTCAATAAAGTAGGGTTAGGCTATGTAAAGCCATTCATATAGGTCACAATACTTCACAAAATCATTCTAATATGCCATCTAGCTAAAATCATTTTGAATTGAGAATACTACACTGAACGAAGTAATCACAATAAAGCCCACAATTCGTAAACAAAAACACTATCATAATGGGTAGATATTAAAATCATATCCTGGCAGAAAAACTGCGAAGTAACTATTGAAATAAATACCTACCGTATTAATGCAATATCCTACGAAGGAATGTCATGTTGGAAGCCTCAAAAGCACAAACACACACGATCGTGAGTAGGATAGCCAGTTGCCAGCGACATGTTTAAATGTAACCGGCGTATCCACCCCGCATGAGCTTCAACCAATAGCAATCGAGTTGGACCGCAGCGCTATGGCAGCGCAGCGAGTGCTCAGGCAGTGAACCTGTCAGTTGGCAGAGAGGCCTTGGAAGCGAAGGATCTATAGTAGTTTCATCCCCCTGCGCACACCCTCATTCAATGGTCTAATATGATGATATGCACACGGAGCCGCTCTACCCGCCGAGTCACGCGCTACCGTCGACCATGCGCGACTCCTGAGCTTCTTGAGGAGTCGCGCGACAGCAGTCAGTCAACGGAATTGATACCGTCCAGTCAGACGTGGAGACCAGTCGTACTACCTAATCATGATGGATTCTATTGAAATGGACACAGAAAAAATTATTTTGGAAGTAGAGAAGCGTCCTGCGATATGGGACATGGGTACCGACATGTATGGAGACCGGGACATGAAGAGACAGGCCTGGGAGGAGCTAGTGACCCTATTCATGGAGGAGGAAGCAACAACAGCAGAAGGAATGAGTTTGGTAAGTAAAGTGTTTATTTATTATTATACAACGTCTTCTCTGCTAAGATAATAATTTGGACATATTTTGCCAAAGTAGGTCTATGTACTTTCAATGCTTGTTTATTGCATCATATTGCCATTCAAGTACACCTTCTTTGCTTATAAAATAATTAGCAACATTATCTCGCACTGTCAATGCTTGGCGATTCCCTCTACTGGTGTTATCTCTATCGATCATCTCAAAATCTGGTGTCACTATAGCATCTTAAAATTTGTAACCATCTCTCATTCTAACGAAATTATGCAAGATACAACACGCTTGACTGCAAAATCTATATTGACGTTGAGAGGACGATGAAGAATTCGCCATTTATTTGCGAGTATCCCAAAGGTACATTCAATGTAGCGGTGAGCTCTAGATAATCGGTAGTTAAAAATTCTCTTCACTTCTGTTAGATGTCTTCCACCGTACGGTCTCATTACATTTTCAGACATGGCGAATGCTTCATCCCCAACAAAGAGAAATGGTACTGTCACATTGGCTGTTTCTGATATTTTTGTTGGAGCAGGAATGCCCAAGGTATTATGTCATTCGTCTGTAGAATGGAGTCTGCTTAAAAATGGACGAATCGCTTGACTTTCCATTTGACCCAATATCTACGTAAGTAAAAAAATAATTGGCATCACATACAGCTAGTAGTACAATTGGAAAAATATTTCTTATAATTGAAGTAAAGTGAACCACTGTCTCTTGGTTTTATTCACTCTGATGTGCTTCCCATCGATTACTCCGATGCAGTGAGGAAAGTTTGCTTTGCGTTCAAATACATCCGCAATTTTCAACCAGCTCTCTTCCGTGGGTTTCGGTACACACTTTTCCTTCATATTTTCCCATATTGCAATACAAACGTCTCTATTAATGTAGCCAATAGTAGATCTTCCCAAAGAAAAAGTATAGTGCAGGTCTGCAATGCTGCAACCAGTTGCCAAATACCTAAAACGATGTATAACATTTAATTTGAATCTATATGCCAATACCTACAGAATGTGTGGAATATTGCCAAAAATAGTATTTTATTACTTTGCTTAGTTTAATAAAAAAATGAAACAGATATTTTCCTAAGGTTAAAATTACTTAGGTCTAATTGTATCATTTTATTTTATTTTCTAGGTCGGAATCTAATGAAAAGATGGAAGAGTTTACGGGACTGCTATTCACGAGAAGTGAAAAAGCAAAAAAAAAAAACTAAAATGGGATCTGGGTCTAAAAATCGACCTGTCTATGTGTACTACAAGCAACTTGCGTTTTTGCAAACGGTTGTCACAACAAAGGAAACTTCCAATTCTCTGGAAGACACAGAGAAAGCATCATCACCACCACCACCAAGTCCAGTGCCTCAGCGATCAACTTCTTCGACATCCAAAAAGAGGAGAAATGAAGGTACCTCAGTTGAATTAAAAATATTAAATGCTTTAGACAAGAGTGTAGAGTACAGGCAAGAACGTGACAGAGCAACAGAGAATGATAGCGATAAGATGTTTCTGTTATCGCTATTGGATCCCCTCTAACAAATACCAACATATGCTAGATTTGGAGTAAAGAGAAAATTAATGGATGTTGTCGAATCTGAACTTCGGATGTATAACCCACCCCCTGCTCCTCAGCTGTGTCGTGCAATGAACTATGGCTATCAACCGACAAGCCAACCAACAGTATCTAGGCCTAAACAGAAACAATATGAGCAAGTCGATAATTGGCAAGTGAATATGTATCAACCTCAACCCAGCACTTCAATGATCGGTCTGGATTCGCATGCACCATCGCCTTACTCGACATCCTCAGTATTGCGTAACGAATCTGACGTAAGTCTAGATCTATTTCAACCTTGAGCAGAGAACAATAATTTGAAACAGAGTTGTACATGAAATAAAAATGCTTCCCTGTAGATTGTACGTACCCTCCCCATTCATCTGTATGTAATAATGTAATCTAATGTAATGATGTAATGCACTCTGTACGTAGTAATAATAACTTAGTAATAATAAAAAATGGCAACTTAGCATATTTTTGTGAGAAAAAAAATATTATGTTATTAATTTTATCTCATGTGTTGTTTTACCCATACCATATCATTTCATTAAATAAATATTTTCACGATTGCATCAAGTTTTTTGATTTGTTATAATAGAAGTTCTTACAAATAATAAAAAATGTGTACTTACCTAAGAGTAATGACTAACTTTTCTTCCGGGGGAAATAGCCGGTCACATGACGGTGTTTTCACGAGTCAACCTTTCTTTGAGAATTTCATGCAGTTCATGAAATGATGTGATAGACATCCTGCAGTAATTAAAGAATTCTACTGCATCTGCTCTCAGCCGAGGAAACATTGTATAAAATAAACTCGTTGATGTTCGCTCTTGTATAATAGGATGGATCCAGAACCTTCTCTTCCTTTTCTTCTTTTTTCTGCAAAATGCACAGATAAGCTATCGCAGCTACGTCTTCCACTTCCAACATACTGACTTCAACTACGAAAGAACTTGTCGCTAGGAAAAGTCGCGAGTCAAGTAGCTTACAAGAGGAGTCGCGCGACAGATCAATCGCATCAAAAGTAGCCACGTGTATTCAGAACCTAAAGAGATGGCCAATGACGCTCCAGGCTGGCCTGAGCTTGTCTGCTGACGTGCCAACCAGGCTACTGCGTCTTACTGCGTGCTAACAAGGGGATAGCCAGGATAGGCTGGCGACGCGGGTGCTAACCAGGCTCGCTTAGCCTGTATCACATGCCACTCGTTAGCTGATAGAAGAGTCTAGTACAGTGTGATTTGTACCATGTACACTAGGTTTTGCCTTCCATGATAGCTTCCACACAACTCACGGAATTGAACAGGTGCCATTTTCTCCGGCAGTTTGCTTGGGAGGTTGAGTACAAAAACCAGTTCTAGCCGAGATCTAAGTAGCAGCATAAGCAGATTTATTTATTTTGTGGGTAGGCCCACCAAATAAATACATCAGAAATTCCGGGATGGTACCTAACTTAAGGCCACGGCCGCTTCCCACCTCAATTACAAATACACATACTAGTACAGACAACACAGCGACACAAGGTTATCAGACAAATCCTACACACAACTAAGTACCCAGGGCTACATGACCACAATGTTTCTAAGCTCCTAAAAGAATCGACGAACATAAACATCTGAATTTCATTATGCATCTAATTCTGTTTAAGTGTTAAGTATGCTGTAGAGCTTCCACTATTTCTGTGATGTTATAAATGAAGCAATCTCTATTCCATATTATTTTAGGTGCCCTTTGAATCACACATTATATACACATTAACAAACGCAGTTTCAACATTAGTGGAATGTTTGATATATTTGGTATTGCATGAAGAGGGCATGGCCAAAGGCAAAAACTGGTGACCTGACTGTCTGTCAAGTGGATCCAGTAAAAGTAGAATCCCACTAAACCCCAAGGGAGCTCTATATTGAGGTGGAGAGTGGGGTAGTTTCCTTCTGCTTTCCACACTGACCCTATGAGTAGTACCTTCAGCATTACAGGCTCTCGCTGTGTCCCGTATACCATCACTCAACATCACTTGAACCTCAGTAGTTTCCATACAAACCCAGGCATCAATAAGATTGACATACACGTTTTACTCTAGCTAGCTTGTGCTTAGAGACAAATGGGGGAAACATATTGCATTAGTTACAGTAACTGTTACATTTCAAAAATAGTTTTTTTTCTTTTTCTTTTCAGGATTAGGGTATAACCCAACTCATTTGGGTACATTCGTGTTGACCGACTGAAAAGCACCAAACTTTTGTTTACTAAGGCAACACTGAAAAATGGCTTCAAACCCCATCATATTGTTACATATCAAGTAGCGAGGAGGTAACGCAGCTACAGTAGTTTTAAGAGTACAGCGGTAACGAAAATGCTAGTTACATTTTAAAGGAAGGAAGCTTGTAGTTTAACGTGACTGTTAATCTCGCGATCATGAGCCACGGGACCTCCGTTTTACGTGGAATCCGAACCACAGGACATGGCATTTCACTTCGAAAATCTCACATGCATTGACCGGGAATCGTACCCCGTCCGCCTTGGTGAGAGGCGAACAGCTTGATCGCTGCGCCACCACGCCCCCCGTTAAATTTTAAAGATGGAGCCATCATTGTTACTGGTGTTTTTCATTTTAAATTGGGGATTATGTTGGATGTATGAAACAGGCAGAGAATGAAGATCAGAACACAATGTTACTTGGCAGAGTAGTGGTCAGTAACCTTTCAACAAGGCTGGCTCCAGGCGATTTATTGTTATTTCATTTAAGGCTTGCGATTGTATGGTCATCAGTCCGTTCTACTTGAATGTGTGAGAAATCTGATAACCTGCGTTATTGCAGTGATAGTGCATGTAATTGGGGGGGGGGGGGGTGAGATAAGAGAGCTGGTAGCCTTGACCTGAAATTATTTTGGGAAACCACGGAAATCCACTTCTAGGATAGCCAAGAATGGGTTGCAAATCCACAATTCACCTTAACTCGCCTCTAGAAGCTGACCAGCATCGTATCAGGATTAAAATTCTTAATGTCAGAGGCGGGAATAGAACTCACGCAGTCTTTGTGGAAATCTGTTCGTAACCTTAGCGAACCGTTACAATCCAATGAAAGGAATAATAAGTAGTTCCATGAAGAACGAAACAGCCTATTTTCATATATCCTACTGCTCTTACTTAGGACACGAGAAATCAAAACGAGATTTTAAAACCTTGCACAGCTACCGTTGTAATAGTTGTAATAAAATTCCATTAAATTAGACAGTCAGTATATTAAGCGCTCGGATGAAAAGTCGTGAGAAAAGAACATTTAAATGTTTAAATTTCTTGCTTCCACCATGTTGGTTTTGTGCTCACCAGGTTATTGAATGATCCATAGGCGATCCATGTTGATAGCCTCTATCAACATACAAAATGTCAGTTTGATAGCTGTAATACAGTAGATGAGTAGATATTGAGGACCGTCTAAATATATCGGATGGTCGGCATGTTGGATTTTGATATGTGAAGGCCATACAGTTATGTACCATTAGATGATGATTGCGTAGGTTCATTATTCAAACGCTCACTTCGATTGCATGATTAGGACACAAGCATTTAAAACTTAATTTTAAAATTTCGCACAGCCACCATCTTGAGGTTATGTAAACAATTGAACTAAATTAGATGTCTGTATACTACAATGTGTGTAAACATTTGCTGTACCAAGTTTCACTGCGCTCGGATGGTTAAATCGTGAGAAAAGTCTATTTAAAGGTTTCAATTTCACTTGGCCGCCATGTTCGTTTTGTATTTACGAGGCTTATGTATGAAAGGAGAGCCTCCGTGGCTTAGGCGGCAGCACGCCGGCCTCTCACCGCTGGGTCCGTGGTTCAAATCCCGGTCACTCCATGTGAGATCTGTGCTGGACAAAACGGAGGCAGACAGGTTTTTCTCCGGGTACTCCGGTTTTCCCTGTCAAAAATTTCATTCCAGCTACACTCTTCACTATCATTTCATTTCATCTGTCATTCATTTAATCATTGCCCTAGAGGAGTGCGTCAGGCCTCGGCAGCCGGCACAATTCATATCCTCGCCGCTAGATGGGGGCTTCATTCATTCCATTCCTGACCCGGTCGGAGACTGGAAGCAGGCTGTGGATTTTCATTTTCATGTATGAAAGGCACTTCTACTGGTACCCTTGATCACCGAACAAAAATTTCGGGGTGATATGTTACTGTTGCGGAGATAGAGAATACCAGTGAATTATTCCGCGCAGCCGCCAAGTTGGATTGGTGAAACTTATTAAAATTTGAACGGCACCATCGAGGTTGGGCGAGGTAGTAGTATGCAGTTACAGAGTTTCATTGAAATCGCTTCTGCCCTTAAAATTGTATTAGGACACACACACACACGGACTAAAGGTGATCTCGTAAGCCTTTTTTTCTTTCATAAATGAAAATAGGCTAAAATGGGAACGAATAAGCGACATTTCCAGTCAATCCAAAAAAACGTACCTCGTATATTTTACGCGCTATAACGTTAAATGCCTTATAGCTCTTGTTTTACATTAGTACTTAATTTATTACAGCGATTGGGCTTTTGAGGACCGCGGGTATCAGAGGACTACTGCCGCTTAGTAGCTGTTAATGGGGAAACTAGTGGCCAGCGTACAGTTCACGCCACGGTTTATGGCCGGTGAGTCCCGATTGCGCTGTCGTACAGAGGACAAGTGACGAACCTCAGGCATGTGCAATTGATACGCGAGTTTCTTTCCGCCCAACAGAACATTCGTGTATCAATTGCACATGGGTGAGGCTCACAGACTGTCCTCTGTACGACAGAGAAACCGGGATCGACCGCCCAAAAACCGTGGCGTAAACTGTAATAATGACTCATTCGGCTTCTTTATACATTACAAATTGACAACTAGATATATGTAATTATGCATTTCCTTGCGTAATACTTGCAAAGGGAGGGCCAAAATTGAGCACTATTTTACGGTTAGATAACTTAAATGCAGTATTATCGAATACTAGTTAATAGTTTCAGAGAAAGGGATATTTGAAATAAAAATCCAAAAATCCTGTGCGAGAGGGACTTAATTATCAGTGGCGTAATTCAGAGTTTGAAGTGAGCCCTAGATATCTGGCATCGGGAACTCTGGCCTCATAATCGCTTTATTTTCAGAGGAAATTACTGTAGTAGTCGCCTCCGTAGCGTAGCGGTCAGCATGGTTAGCTGCCGCCCCGGAGGTCCTGGGTTCGATTCCCGGCTCTGCCACGAAATTTGACAAGTGGTATGAGGACTGGAACGCGGTCTACTCAGCCTCGGGTGGTCCAAATGAGTAGAGGGGGTTCGATTCCCACCTCAGCCATCCTCGAAGTGGTTTTCCGTGGTTTCCCACTTCGTCTTCGGGCAGATGCCGGGATGGTACCTTCTGTAAGGCCACGGCCGCCTCCTTCCCTCTTCCTAGCCTATCCATCCCTGTCTTCCATCCCTTCCCCTCCCTCATGAGGCCCCTGTTCGCGTTGCAGGTGAGGCCGCCTGGGCGAAGTGCTGATCACACCTCCCCAGTTGTATCCATCCCTACCAGATGTTCCAAGCTCCAGGACACTGCCCATAGAGGCGGTAGTGGTGAGTTCCCTCGCTGAGTCCGTGGGAACCACCAACCTAGAGGGTAATATTTGTATAAATTATGTATTTCGAATTTTTTAAATAATATTTACATTTTAAAATTGAATTTTATTTTCACTGAGATGGTAATGAAACTGAAACTTCTTTTTTTATTCTTTTTGTTTTTATTCATCTAAATCACGATTTTACTTCGGACTCTGGTAAGAATAACTCCTCATTCCCCCTTTAACTGGCAGTGTCTTGGGTACGAACTTGTGATTCTAGATCAGAGATACGACTAGGCGCCTGGACTCGGGTGCCTACTGGCCGGTTCTCATTAGAGAATGATTTGAGAAAGAAGTGGTCGTGGGTTACCGAAAATGTTAGGGTGTAACAATTTGCCCATAAGGAATTTATTTACGAACCGTAATAATTTATCAATTATTAAATGTGATCTACGCATTGCCCATTCATTTTGGATTTCCATATTATTGGAATAAACTATTCCGTTTTAATCAAACCAATTATAGTAGCAGGCAAAATGTTATTAATGATATAGACGTCCTGTACAACAGATTATGTGTATATAGCAAATGTAAAGTTGTAAATTGTATAATGTAACATTTCAGATTTGTATAGATTTAATGAACGGAGATGAGACACTGCTGTGTATGTGGGGCTTGCCCTTTCTCTATCTGCCGTCCATAAATTGTAGGCACAATTTTTGGTAAATAAATAATTATAATAATAATAATAATAAATGTTCTACGAAATTAACAAAGAAGTAACGATGCGTTGATTCCGACAGTTAACTACATCGCAGTTACTATTGTGGTAAGTAACTGTAATTGACATCGTGAATATTTTTAAACAGTTACTTCTAAAAAGTAACGTACCCAACCGTGACTGCATTCATCAAGGCGATAGCTGCTGACCACGGAGCAGATTTGATTATATTGTTCTTCCAGGGATGTGTTCTTCACCGCCTTGAAAAGTAATTTACGAGTTGCCATGACAACGTAATATCTGGTGTATCCCTTATCTAATCATTTTATGACAGGCATTGAACTATAAAACCTAGCTCGTCCTGGTCGCAAGATATTGATAGTCTTTCCTGAATATTTCATTAAGATCGGTGGGACCGTTTAGGCACAAATTCCGGACAAACTAATAAACAGAAAGGAACTTTACTTTATATGGAGAGATATCTGCAGTCCCTTTTAATTTTAGTTTTAAATCTTAATGTAAGTTTTTAAAGGGCCCAACCAAATATAAAAAAAATCCTCTCGGCACACCGGAAGGAGGAGGTAATTTCACGGGGCAAACTAGGGGATAGGCTATAATAGGCAGAATATGCAGGTTTTCGTAGGAGGATCAGACCTAATTTATTGCAAGAAAGTATTTTGCAATTGGAGGTTAATAAACTTTTTTTTCGTTTTTGTATGAATATTTTTATCATTTTATTGTCTTATGGGGATGGTAACCTCCTTTTCATTTGGGGTTCACTTTTAGCCTACTTTCGATTTTTGCAAAAAATGAAAGTAGACTTATGAGAGCAAAGGGCACCTCAGTGTCATGTTGTATATCGCCACCATCATAACAAAAACGAAATGGCGCCCACCCAAATGTTCTGAGCTTAAACCAAATTACGACTAACCTAATCATCCGATCTCTACAAAATTTTGCAACAACTTGGGAAACGTATTTTGTCCAAACTACAGGGTCATCAGCCAAATAGTTTCAGGATGGTGGATGCATGAATCATGCCAGTATTCTAGCCCAACCGTAACTTACGATTCAACAAGGCCTGACCTCAACAATTCAGCTTATAGTACATATGGAGGTTTAAACTGTCCTCAAGGAGGTGACCGGTAGGATATTAGCCCATTATAATAGAATATGTAACCGTAGAAGTGACTTAAAAGGTCCGATTGACGATATAATATCGTTGTGGGTCATGACGTCCCATAGACAAAATGGCCGCTATCTGTGCTCGTAAATCCATATATATCCGTAACTGCGTAAGGTTTATATCCTTTTACGAATGTACTGAACAAAATAATACATATTTAATATCGAATGGTTTATAGAAGGGCCAAAAAACGTTAGGGAAGTAGTTAATTTCAGCACAAAAAAGATACATTTGTACTAAAGAAATTTATGGCATTATTGTATCACATCCGTGGCGCAGTGGTAGCGATCTAGCCTCATAGTCCGCCTTACCCTGGTTCGAATCCCTATAGGTTCGAATATTTTTACTTCGTTTTTTTTGTATTGATTCATAACTACTCACACATTATAATGTTAAGCATATATTGTGTGTATTTGCAATCAAAAATATTATATAATATGCTGTACTCATAACACCACAAATTTCAACACTCGACTAGAGCGATTAAAATTCTTTGTCCTTTATCCGCGGTAGAGTCTATTTTTGTTGTTGTTGTTGTTGTTGTTATTTTTGTTGTTGATTCTTTAGGGGTTTTGCGGCCTCATGGTCTTGTATACCCGTGTACTTGGGTGCGTGTGTAGACGTTGTCTGATAACCTGTGTCATTGTGACGTCTGTAGGCTTACTATTGTATGAACTTTTATACGAGTAAGGATTTGGGTAAGATGTTGTTGTTGTTGTTGTTTCATTTGAGATGCATGGACATCATGGTCATTTAGCCTCGTGTACTTGGGTCAGTGTTGAATTTTGTCTCATGACCTGTGTTATTGTGATGACTGTATTAGTGTGTATATGTGTGTGTATATATAATTCGGGTGTTGATTCAATCAACGTTTAATATCCGTATAGCACGTTGTATTTCGACAAGCTACTACAACCAATATTCAATTATACTCCTTGAAGAGGACAAAGAGTTATAACTAAACCCTTGCATTTAGGAGAAAGTAGGCTATATGTTCTTTACTGAACATCTTGTTATACTTGTGATCACAATGTCCTTACGCAAGGTTTGCAACTGATGTGTAACTATCTAACAGCCTGTTACTTCTTCACGCAAAATTTTATCTCCCGCAGAGATGTTGGCTGGTTCCTCAGTTTGGGGGCTGTGACAACGTGGTCATGTGACCCCATGTGCATTGGGTGTGTGTAGAATCTGTCTGATAAACGGTGTTAATTGTGATGACTGTATTGTCTTTATTTCAGGTAAGGTCTGCATAGGTCAATTTTAAGTAGTAGTTCCTAATTTTGTACCATATACTAACGTCAATGACACCTAGCTGTGAACTCGGCTACTAGATGCCACCGCAACCAGCAACTTGCAACGAACGTTGGAACTTCCCCTCCAAAGGGAAAGCATGCTGAGGGATTTTTAGCGCTCTTAGAAAATCCGACGACTTTGGCCGGCTTTGAACCAGCGACCTTGGGCATAAAGTTCAGCATGCTACCAGTTAGCCGCTTCCCACAGAGTCAGATGGAAAAATGAATGTGATCTCGTGCAATGGCGTTGCCTTGGCAACCTCTGATAGCTCATTCCTCATCAATTTAGAAGCGTTGTCATGGTAACCTCTGATGGCACTTGGCATTTTCTTTAATTCCGAAATAATTTTTCTCATCCCTTGGCGTAATGGTGGGTCAGATCAAAAATTCTTTCAAAGATTTAGGTAATTATTAGGGGAATATTTTCCATTTTGTACGGTTTTGATATTGTGCCTATTAACAGAGATATGATTGTTTCCCGAAAAACCCACTTTTTCCCACCCCTTTGGTCAATGGTTGGTGCTATCAAAAAACTTTTCAAACATAAATTTTAGGGCCTTATCCGACACATAGTATGAACTTAGAATGGATTCAATATTTCTGATATTAAGAATTATAATGATATTTCACTTTTTCGAAAAAAGCCTCCCATTTTCACCCCCTTTGACCGATTTTGCCCATTAACGAACTTGACCGAGATTTTAAGGGGATCATATAACGGCATGTAAAAAGTTCAAAGTGATTGGTGCAAAATTTCGGCAGTTATAGTGTCCACAAGAAACTGCCATATATACCGGTACATACATAAATTATATATAAACTTCTGAACTGACGGTGGTTTTGGGGTCTAGGGGATGTGAAACGCGAAGATGTCAAAATTTTCCGGAAGTCTAAACATGGTACCCATTGCAATAGTTAGCTTTCTAATGAAATCTACCTGACAAAGAAAAATGTCGAACGGTTGGATTTTCTTCATTTGAAAAGAAAGTTGAAATTGTTTTACACACACAGTACATAATGCATTGTCGTTTATTATATCCTTAAGCTAAATTTCCACTGCGGTGCGGTATAGCCGTGCGCAATAAATCGCGCACCTCGACTGCGATGGGGAGCAACAGCAAACCCGGAGTTGATATTATCCATCCTGTTTTTCCTCACTACTTCCAGGACAATACCGGGATGATGACCTTATTTCAAGTCCAGGGGCACCTACTTTAATAATTACAGTACAGTTACAGGCCCTACAAGCCACCACAGAACCACATGCTCATACAAATCCAACATACTCTCAAGTACAGTGGGGCTAATAAACATGTGTCCATAGCCCCTAAAATGAATTAGCAACCCACTCAATTTCCGCTCGGTGCGCTTCGGTCAGGTCCAAAGGTCAATGTTCCTTAACGTACAACTCCACGACATTAACTCCTATGACGACCTGTGTATAAGTAAATACTGAGTGTTCGTTAGTCGAGCTCCGGACGATGCAAGGACGCACAAATTTATCCTCACTTCACACATCCACGCGTGCCATCGGCCGGCAAGTGATTCAAATATTGAATTTTTAATCCGCTGTAAAAGGCGTAAAATTGAATGCCAACAGAAACACATTTCACAGCGGGACTTAACCACGGACATACATAGCAGGGCCCTGCTTGTAGTATGTTCACTGATCTCTATACATGGATCGCGGATGGCAGCTCTCCGCTGCACGAGAAAGTACGCCAGGTTGAACGTGCGGTCCGCCATGTTGGTGTACCCATTCTAAAGCTCTTCTTATGGGGAAGCAATGATAATCTAGTCAATTTTAAATCGTAATTAATGCTGCTTTGGAACAAATAAAAATATAGACATATGTTCACTCATACCATGAGGGTATTGGGATCACTGACACGTCATTCTGAGGTCAGTAAATCTCCGGAATATCAATAAAATGAATATATAATAACGGCTGACACATATAAACTTAGGTGCTGAGTACTCTCAATAAGCGATCAGTAACAGAGTAACGAGTGAAAAACAATTTCTGGAAACATTCTTGTAAATTGTATATATATGCCGTGAAATTATACATTCTTCAATTAATGATGTACCTATAAACGTAGCTCACTATTCAGGCCTAGATTCGACATATCGTAATCGGTCCTTGGTAATGAATTCCTGCTTCCATGAAATAACCAACACTTCCCCCAAGTAATCCCAGCACTCTACATCAAATATTACAGCTTTTAATCACGCTAGCAGCACAATAAACTTAATAATAACGGGAAGTAGATCAAAGCCAAAAATGCACTTTAAGCCAAATCAATTTCACACCTCAGCTCCACATAAAACTTAACACAACTAAAAACCTACTCAAAATATACTCTCCCCACCGTTTTACAACTATTAAGCGAACTATTCGCACCCAGAACCGAAAAACCCTGAAATGGGATCAAATGTAAACATGCAATAGCCTAGCCCGATCACGTCTGGTTCAGCACCACCGCATAGGCTATGTATAATTTAACTTCACAATAACTTCAAAATTACGGCTAAGTGACCTATCTGCCTGAGAAGTAAAGGTATTACCGGCTTGCCTGGGATGATGGGTCACCAAACCGGTACTTAAAACTAAGATTTTACGCTTTAAATAACCAAATTCAGCCCATTTTACAACTACAAGAAACACAAAATATTTACTGCCAGTATAAATACATGTATAACAGCAAACTACCAGTAACCAATCACAGAGCCGGATTCGCAATATTGCACCATGTGCTCGCTGCCATCTTGCTATACCTGTCATCGCCTATTCGGCTTACTGCTGCCTTAGCTACCAGCCATCCATGTATAGAGATCAGCGAGTATGTTCTATCCGGGATGGTCGAACTCCGCTAATTAGGTTAAACCCAAACAGTCCCGTCAGCTTAAACTAATGGGTTTCGGAAGAGAGTGGGGATAGGCAACCTCTCCTGAAATGCTGAGGCCATGAGTTGACTGACAGCTACATACACCTGGACCCCTGGAGTTTCCGTAGATATAATCAGTGCAGCTAACATGTTATCCATGTACAGTCAAAGAGGTGGAGAATTGAGAATTATAGAAAACTATAAATTTCATAAGTGTGAGTTGTCAAAACGGGGCCAAAAGTGTAGGTGTTCGAACAAGGAATGTTCTTTTCATTTATTTACAAATGGTGTAGGTGTTCGAACAAGGAATGTTCTTTCCATTTATTTACAAATGGTGGCAACTTTCTCTTATGTGGGTCTCCCAATCACGAACCATGTACGACGATTAATATAATTTCAAACAGTGCAAAGAGAAAGGCACGTGACGAGATATGTGAACGGCCATCGAGTTGATGAGAAAGGACATACTTGCTGCCCCTAAACACTTGTCTGATAATTCACTATCAAATGACAAAGAGGATTTAAAAAAATATTGCGGCCGAGAAACGGAGAAACTTACCACTTCTTCCTCAAAATAAGCAAGAAGTTCATGATGCTCTCGCCATTATCGACATTCGATTGAACTTAGAAGAAAATATAATAGCCCCTGGCACACCAGCCCGTGAAGGGCCTAGGCCTACCAAGCGCCCGGTCCCCAGACATTTGGCCAGCAGATATTGGGGTGACGCGTGATCAGCGCATCGGGTCCCATCGACCGTTAATATTGGTTTTCGTGATCGGGGCGCTGCCTCACTGCTAGACAGCTACTCAATTGTCCTCACGAGGCTGAGTGCACCCCGTTCCAGCCCTCACGTCAATTTATAAAATCCCTGACGGAGCCGGGAATCGAACCCAGGACCTACGGGTGAGAGGCAGGCGCGCTACCCCAACACCATGGGGCTCCCTAGAAGAAAATATGCTTCTGGTAAAAGACGAGAGAATAACATTTTTTTTTTGCTGCATCAAATTTGAAATACTTGTGTAAAAGAAAAACTATTTTTATGGACGGAACATTCAAGTATTTTTGTATGTAAATGAAGAGATACAGGCTAAGTTTGAACGTCAGATGAAGCTGTTCTTATGAGCCGACTCATGGTGGGGTCATGTGAACAGAAAGGGGGAGGGTAGGTTACCTAAGAGGTTAATGATTTCGGCTGTAGAGGGTAAGAGAAACAAGAGGTAAACCTAGGAGGCGATGGTTAGATTCAGTGTTGAACAATTTCATGTAGAGGTGTAGAATCAGAGGAGGCCACAGTGCTAACTCGTAATAGGGGATCATGGAGGCGACTTGTTCGCAAATAGAGGCTTGCAGACGAGACTGGAGGATTGGGAAGGAGGTGGCCGTGGCCTTAAGTTAGGAACCTTCCAGCATTTGCCTGGAGTAGAAGTGGGTGGGGACCACAGATAACCACTTCCTGGATGGCTGAGGTGGGATTTGAACCCATCTCTCGTTTCCTCAAAACCCATAGACCAGAATTAAATTTCTTGGCAGAGCCGGGAATCAAACACGGACCTCCGTCAAAAAAATAACGGAGAGCTCTCAGTATTAACGTTTTGTAGCCTGTTTTATCAGCTTTAAAATGATATAGACATAAGCATTTTGGTTTTCATATTATTCTCAAATTATAATAGCCGCCTTGTCAAACACTTAAAAAACGTTCAATATTTAAATCAATACCTGCATGTTTCTGTATACAATGATACCCTCGTCAGCGTAGATTGAAATAATGAAAGAATCTTAAAAAACTATGTTAACAAATACCTAAGTGAAAATGGATATCCTTACAAAGAACACATTAAAATTTAAATAAAATGAAAGGTCACAAAGTAACAAAAAAAATATACATAAACGAAACAAGATTAAAGTTAATATAAATCTACCTTAATAGATTGTCTATATTATACTTCCTCATTATGGTTCAATATAATGAATCGGATCTCCTGTTGACTGCAAAAAGACGTTGTTTCAAAGTATAAAGAATTGGTGAAATGCGTAACTCTTTTTGACTGATCAAGTCCTCCAACCTTGAAGAACGTTCTAGTTGAACTCAAACTTTGCTACGGCACAGCCTATATTATATTTCTTCAATACGGCTCAATAATAATATTGAAACGGATGTGTGTGTTGAGTGCTATGGGATGTTGTTTCCAGATGGTCGAACACCGTAAAAATGTTTTATAAATAGGAAAACAAACTAACCTCGAATAAAACAAGAGCTACTTCTAGGTTAGCCCTGTAGTACTAGCTGTACAAACGGGTGATTTATTTCATATCCTAATTCAATTTGCCAAGTAAGGTTGTATGAAATACTTGGGACATTGATGGGCCAAAATATATGGATAAGTCGAGAATAAACTCAACCATTGTAAGTGTCTTCAAGAAACAGTATGCACCAACAACGAATATGCAAATGTAATGTAATGCAATGTGACAATAACAAGGTTTCATTATATTGCCACAAAATGTAGTTTAGTGGGGCTACCAGCGCGGTGACAAATTTCACCACCCGCCCCAAAAAATAGCGGTTATATGAAATATTAGTAGAATGAATTATTTTCATATAGTCAAAGTTTTAACTTTGATCCCCCTATTTACACATTTGCAGACTTTAAGAAATCCCCCTGTGGTAAAGGTATGAATGTTATTTTTATTCATTTCAAGACTTAAACGATGTGTCATAAAATTTCTACCTTCAATTTTGTTCTCATACCAGTACTTCGTCTTGATTGAATGTAAATACTACCGTAAAAGTTTGAACGTTAATTCCACGAACTGTCAGTGGAAGTAACGCTTTTTTTTTTGTCTGCAGTTTTGCACCTTGTTTTGTAGCAGAATACATATGAGCATTTGATTCCCACGATATCGTTGTAATGCTCATACTGCAGGTTATAACTTTCATATAACATTTTTACGAAGCTACAACATACAAATTAAAATGTGCATATTGATCTGTATAGTAACTCTGAAATACAAACAAAATTATTGCACTTGAGCGTTAAAAGGAAATCTGGAGTAAGGCCTACAATTTCTAATGAGTTGTATGAAATACTTGTTTGAGATAACAAGAGTGGATAGTGAAGATCAGCGCAGGTTGACACATTCCTATTTACTACCATGTCCACTTTGGATTGGGGGGCAGTGAAACAGGCCTCGGGCAACTTCCCCTGTTAGGATTTTCCTAATTGACCCCCATGGAGAGAACTCATTAGCGGAGCTCGGTATCACCCGTTCTATCCTGCTGCACTCTAATGAACATTCTAAGAAGTAAACCACAAGCGCGTGACGTTATGTCATGCGCTCTCCCCACCTGCCGCTATATACGTGTGCGAGCGAGCTGTGTGTAGTACTGATGGGCTGCGAGTGGACTCGCGAAGAAGAGAGTCTGGGACCGTAAAACTCGAGGTACTAGAGTCCGGAATCGAGGCAGAGGGCGCGGTCAGAGTTATCTGTGAGCTATGTATGGAAACAACACGTATAATAATGTCGGTAGGCCTAGGCCAAGTATTGTATTCGTTTCCCATTAATGCACAGTGATATAATAGAATATTCCAAATGGAAAACACAAGAAGTGGACTAATGAAAGAAGAAAAAAAAAACACTGTACAATGAAGAGAGATTTCCTTCCATGTGACCATTTGCTAAGCAATAATATTATGGCTGTTGATAACGCTTGAATACTTATCGACCTCTTTGGTTGAGTGGTTAAAGTTGCTGACTCCTACCCGGCAGGCCGGGGTTCGATTTCCGGCTAGGAGGTTTTCTTTAACTTTATGTTTATTATATTCGTTTTTCGCAAGTTTAACGAGTTACGGATCGTGACGTCACCGTGGGCGAAGAGTCCTTCGCACGGGTTACTCCGAGTAACGGGCTGCGAATGGACTCGTGAAGAATCTAGTCTGGGACCATGGACCCCCGCAGTGGGGGTTAAGGTGGAGCTCCCCCCTCTCCCTGGGATCCAGAGAATATTTTGTTTGATCATTGTCATATTAGTTTACTTCTTGAATTGAAGTTACTGATAGTTAACTGATTTTGGTGTAGGGCTAATTCCACAGTTTTTTCAACTTGGCAATTTAGGATTATTTGAAAATATCTCCAGTTACTTAGAAAATCGGCGAACTGGATTAACATTACCATTTTAATGAACTGTTTGATTTTTATTTTTGTCGATACATGGTGATACCACTACTTTTACCTGTTTTTAAGAAATGAACATTATGACGATGATTGACAAAGATAAGCGAACTTCTATGACCAAAAACTCGGAAGTAATAGAAACTATTCGTCCCATTCATGCCATAAAGATAATGTACCCAACAATTTCAGAGTAGTCAAATAATGAATATCACGGCGCAAGTAAGAAATGAAACAAAAATTGCGGAGGGGGGACGTCTCATCATCACGTAGTGACAGGTAGGTAATGAAATGAAAAATATTACTTGCCCTCCCCCTGGAAAAAGTCCTGCGGGCGCCCATGTCAGGGACCGTAAAACTCGAGGTACTAGAGTCCGGAATAGAGGCAGAGGACGCTGACAGCGTTATCTGGGAGCCATGTATGGAAACAACACGATGCATACAATTGTCGGTAGGCAAAGGACAAGCAATAGTTCAGTTTCCCATTAATGCAGTGATATAATAGAATTCAAAATTGAAAACCGGCAAGAAGTAGACTGTTGAAAGAAAGAAAGAAAAAAAAAAAAGAACTCAATACACCGAAAAGTTTCCTTCCATGTGATCATTTGCTAAGCGGTAGTATATATGGCTGATGATAACGCTTGAATACTTACCGACATGTTTGGTTGAGAGGTTGACGTTACAGACTCCTAACCGGCGGACCGGGGTTCGATTCTCGGCGAGGAAGAATTTTTTAACTTATTTGTATTATATTTATTGTTTTATATTTACTCGGTCGTTATAATATGATGCATACATAGTGTGCATTTCGCAAACCATTTCGCTTGTAAATCACTAGTGTCCCAGCCTTGGAGAAAAGTCGTTCGAAAGTTTAGCGAGTGTTGGGTATTTTGCCGCATTGTGTCCTATATCGCAGTTACGGATCGTGACGTCACCGTGGAGAGTAGAGTAGAGTCCTTCGCACTGGTTACTCGTACATGCGCGAGTCCAAGCGTCACTCGCGCACATCGCTAGTGTATAGTACGGTGTGGTACACTGCGCCCCAGGCAAGTGCTTTTAGTGCCTCACGACCCAGCTTTACCCTGTTAGCCCTGTCTATGCTGGAACTCGTCAGTTCAGGCACGCGTGGTCAGCCTGTCCCAGCAGGGTTTCTCAACGCCGTTCTTCTTCTCTTCTCTTCATATTATTATTAGAGTATTATTAGCAATAAAAGTTTATTGGGTACTGTGCCCTTAATTTCACAGTGATATAACGGCCAAAATCCCAGGATGGAAATGGATCGCAGCACTCGGCAGTGAAAATGAAAATCCACATCCTGCTTCCAGTCTCCGACCGGGTCAGGAATGGAATGAATGAAGCCCCCATCTAGCGGCGAGGATATGAACTGTGCCGGCTGCCGAAGCTTGTCGCACTCCTCTGGGGCAATGATTAAATGGATGACAAATGAAATGATAGTGGAGAGTGTTGCTGGAATGAAATTTTGACAGGGAAAACCGGAGTACCCGGAGAAAAACCTGTCTGCCTCCGTTTTGTCCAGCATAGATCTCACATGGAGTGACCGGGATTTGAACCACGGACCCAGCGGTGAGAGGCCGGCGTGCTGCCGCCTAAGCCACGGAGGCTATAGCAATCGGCAGTACCCCGGCTAAAAACACTTACATATTCTACTAGCATATCACACACTGGAAATAAGGGACGTATAAGGGTGAATCTCCAGGGGAGTGCGTCAGGCCTCGGCAGCCGGCACAGTTCATATCCTCGCCGCTAGATGGGGGCTTCATTCATTCCATTCCTGACCCGGTCGGAGACTGGAAGCAGGCTGTGGATTTTCATTTTCAAGGGTGAATCTATGAGCAATAAACACTACGGTCCATCCTCATCAGGATCAAAGGGTCAAGCAACTAGAGGAAGAACAACTCGACTTTCTCGGGTAACATAGGATCTATGAGTGGGTAAATAGGATTCGAGCTTCTGTTACTTAACCATAGTATTTATACTGTATTTACTTCCCCTACCATAAATCATAACGACCCGAGTTCTATAAAATGACAACGAGCAGACGTGAACACGTGCTTGCTAAAATTTATTCAGAAAAGCTGAATATAACTAATAATTACAACACAAATGTAACAAGAACCCTCACATTATGAGTTCAAGTCATATTAGACTTCGCAAATATTTAAAATAAAATATTAACTTCATATTAAAATAGCACATACCTGCTGTGTCCTAGGTTTCAGGATGGTGTAAAAATGTCGTTAATGAAATATGAAAACTCGACGAAAATAATTTACGTAGCGAAAGCCTCGTAACTATTACAATCGTTAAGTTTTACTGTATAGATAGTGATCCTGAAATCTCATTCCTAAAACTCGCTGTATTAGTAAATTTTAATAATTAAATTTAATAATAATAATAATAATATATCTCTTTTATAAATACCAGAACTTTACTTGTGGGGGCAGGCTGTAGCCTCCGCTCCTCACAGCTGATCGCTATCTTCACGACCAATGTGTATGGATCCCTCTCTCCACTAAATACAGTTCAAACATTTCTTTAATAGAACGCAACGTTGTCTCAACTAAGACTTCACCTATGACATGGGCCTCCCTTAAACATAAATTACATTGGCCACCACGTCATATCAGACGGTAATTTCCATTCATTCAGCTTCCGTATCGAGCCTCCCTCAATACAAGCTCCGTTGCCAGATCGCCCTCTACCGGACATGTCGACATCCCATTCTAGACAATGGATGCATTACATCTCTTACTGTACACCTTCATTGCAATAACTATACTGGGCAAGGTAACGCAAAATACTAGATCTTTACAACTCCATCCTTCATTGTTTCAATGACATTGAAATCAAACGCACACCCCTACTTCAAATACCTAATATGCGTTGCTCCACAATATAAATCTCAGCTGAATTCCATAACTCTCTACGATGTTCCTAAGTTTTGTTCACTAGTATTCTCGATAAATTGTTAATAGCTTCCTTCCATAACATAATTTCATCACTGTTGTGAAATTCCAATAACATCGCTGTCCTAAAAACATTTATCTTCGTTGCATAAAATCCTCTAAATAGAAATCGACTAAGTCTTTCAATTCAATCTTAAAATCACAATAAATAATATTTGTGTTAACATCATCAGTCTACAACACTCTTAAAACAACCATAGTTTTCCAAAACTCATCCACTGAACAGTTAGTCTCCAAATTAAATTCAGAATTCGATCTGTCGAAAATCAAAACTGAAATTCAAAATCTAATAAAATATTTAAATATCAGATGAACATCCTAATCTGATCAATCAAAATAAAAATAATTTTGATCTTAAATCTGAAAATCTAAAATAGGATTTCTCGAAATCCCCCCCCCCAAAATAAATTCAAGTTGAAAATAACTTCGATCTTCAATTAAAATAAAAATTCCAATAACTCAAAATTCGATGAAAATCCTTAATCCTTAATTTATCCTCAATATGAAGTGAAAATTCTTCCATAAAATGTTTTACATCCTTCATGAAAATTCGATGAAAATGTGAAGTCCAATACGAAAATATTTCGTAGAGAAAATCTTTCGTAGTAGTGAAAATCTTCCATCATAATCATCTATTTCAAAGTACATAATGAAAATTCAATATGCATAAGCATCGAACTGAGGACTCGCCTAGTCCCTTTATAAATTTCAATCATCTTCCAACCAGACGAGAAGTATATTACTCCAAAGTGAAATGAACTTCGAATAAAATGTCCATCTAAGATGACAAACCGAATTTACAAAATGTCGCTTTCAAACTTGCTATACGACAGCCAAATACAATCCGAAATGGTCACACTAAATAGGCATGCTTCTAGAACATATATCTACATACTGGAACTACATAAAGATATTCTTCTCTTACTTGAGTAGAGTTATAGTTGTCAAGCTATGTAAGCACTACGCTTCGATGTTCCTTTTCAGAGTATCTTCCTGTGTTCGCTTGCCGAACTGCCATACTCCGTGCAATTCTGTGATGAATTGTCTCCCGCTCGCTGGTACATCTAGCCGCGGTCGTCCCGAGTCGAGCCTCCCGTTCACCTTGCTCGTTCCGTTGGGATCCCCGTCTCGCCTTCGGACTCCTGCTCGAACCCCGGACCTCTTTTTCTCTCTTGTACTACGACTCGAACACTGGAAGTTCTCGTAGTCGCTCGTTCGTACTCCTAGTTCTCAGATAGTTAATGATGTTAAATGTATTTGTGCTCCCTCGAAGTTACCGTAGATATCATGTCTTTAGTTCTACTCCAATCTATCCGTAGTCACTTGTAAATATTCTCGAGACCATGATGTTAGGCTACATTCCCCTTTGCATGTTTAGCACGCCCATCGACTCCTTCGCAAATTCACATGTCCCTCTCAAATATATTTCAACGTATTTTTCCATTGTTACAAAATATCACTTGTCTTAAAAATAGTTCTATTTCACCCGGTGTCTCTGGTATCTACTTTAAATCTCTGGTTCACGCTTACAATATTTTCACAACGTATTTACTTAAGTTTTATCTTGCACACACTCACTCGCTAACACTGCGCGATACTTAGTGTATTTCTTTGTTTGAGATTTCACCAACCTTCTTCACATATACGGTTCAAAATTCTCAAATTTCACTCAAATCACTTGCGCTTCTTTCACTGTACTTACACGTGACTCTATCGTTACTTGGTATCATTTTTGTCACTTATTTCAACAATCTCTATAGTTGTGCAACACTTTCAACACTCCACGGAGCGCAAAACATAACGTCCTCACCCGTCTGAAGTCACCGTGATAATCCCTGCTCCATAATGGCCGTCGATGCCGTCTTCTTCCTTTCCCCTTCCATATTCACCTATCAATCGTGCGTGAATTGGGTGTTCATATGCTTATGATTTAATTCTGCCATATTAAGGCAAATATCTGCAGGAATCTCCTCATGATAAATTCTTAAATAATTCTCTCGTATTTATTCAAGCCAGAAATATATTATATATACTCAAAATAGCATAAATGCTTCAGCTGGTAATATTTGAACAAATTAAATCTCATTGGTCCGCACTGTCTCGTGACGTCTGCATAGCAACAAGATATCACCCATGGATACCTATATTCGTTGAGCATGTAGCCTACCCTTCCAGGGTATCCAATCATATCTTGCAGTTCTCTCCTAGTCGCCTTCTCGGTCAACTAACTAAATCCTTATTGGTCAACACCCTTTCTCTGTAATTCTCATAGTCAGAACTGGTCTCTCGTCCACTTTCCAGCTCCCAAGCTTTTCAAAACTCGATGGTTGAAATAAATGAGTAATTGTGGCACTGCTCAAACCACGAATTCGGGTACAGTACCAATAGACTACGTCTCATACTGTTTCCGAGTACATTGTAGACGAATTCTCAAAAATTGAATGCAATCATTGGTAGCAAAATTAGGCATACCCAAACTTGATAAATGATTAAAAAATGTTGATGTTGTTCCTCTCGCTTATTCGAAACATACCACAAGCTTACACTTCTTTGAAGCCTAACGTTTGCTCTTAACGACCTGTCTTATTGTGCCGATGGTTACTTCACATATGATGGTGGGGTCCAGCATAAACCTTGTATCCTTCTTAATGGCCAATAATAATTATGTCCATTGTATTTTTTCTTCTAACACGAGGAAGACACGAAAACATGGAATGCCGTGCGTAACATTTCTGAAATGTTACAGCTGCATATTAGATCTATTTCGGTGATTCCTAACGTTTGTAGTGAATCCCCTTCTTAATAATGGTCCCCCAGGGGCTCACATCTAGTGGGACGTGGGTTGGCGACCACGGGACCCCAGCTGAGTCCGGCTTTGCTTCCACTTACTTGTGCCGGGCTCCTCTGTTTTCTTTTCTGTCGACCTCTCTTGGTCAACTTTTGTTCTCTTCCGACCCCGACGGTATTAGGGTATCCAAGGCCCAGATAGTCTCTTCCGCCTTAATTGGTCCTTATCTCATCTTTCCTGACCCTCTCATTCCTCTAGGGATCAGCTTTCTTTTTCTTTTCATTATACTGTATTTCCTTTTCTCTTTTACGATTACCGCACTATTTTTGTGAATTGGCTCCCCGTGTATCTTAAAATTCCATTTTGTGAATATTTTGACTCTACACTACATTCTGTATGTATTTTCAATCTAAGTTGCAGTTTGTAAGTATTTTCAATCGAAATTGCATTTTGTGAGTATTTTCAACCTATACCGCATTTTACATGTATTTTCAATCTAAATTGCATTTTGCAGGATGGGAATTTTGTAAGTATCTTGATTCTCAATTGCATTTTGTGAGTATTTTGAATCTAAATTGCATTTTGTAAGTATTGTCAATCCAAATGAATATTTCCAATTTCAATTGCATTTTGTAAGCACTTTCAATTTCAATGGCATTTTGTGAGTATTTTGAACCTAAACTACATTTTGTGCGTAGTATTCAATCTATTCCTTTAGTGAGTATTTTCCTTCTAAATTACCTTTTGTAAGTATTTCCACTCTTCATTTTGTGAGTCGTTCCAAACAGAGTTCCATTTTGGTTGGTTGGTTCTTAAGTTTAGGGGCTGCGACAACGCGGTCATGTAGCCCCGTGTACTTTTGGGTGTGTAGAATCTCTGATAACCGGTGTTAATTGTGATGAATGTATTAGTGTGTGTTATCTGTTTTTTAATTTAAGTACTGCAACTTAGAATTTTTCAAATAGTTCCTACTTTTGCCGCCTAGCGCCACCATCAGCGACTACTAGGCCAAGTTCAGAATTTAGCTACTAGACGCCACCGCAGTCGGCTCTTGGCAACGAAAGTAGAAACCTAAGGGCGTTGTTTACATTCTTAACCTATCCAATTTAGCTTCACATAGGTGCCATAAATCTATGATATGGGACCGCCGGCTTTACTTCCCCTCCGAAGGAAGGCATACTGAGGGATTTGTTAATGCTCTTAAAAAATCCGACGGCTTCGGCCGGGTTTGAACCCGCTATCTTGGGCATAGTTCCATTTTGTATTTTCGGTCTAACTTAATTTTCGTTATGGTTTCCATTTCATTGTAATTTTCGCTATCACCCAGACCATTATAGGCCGATAAACTAGATGGTAGGCCCCTTAAAAGAACAATTATCATCTTCAATGCAATTTTCGAGTGTGTTTCGTAATTGTCAGCTTCATTTAGTGGCAACAAAATGTGCTGTCAAAAATAGCTCGTTGCAATTTCACATGACAAATTTGTTATTTGACAGCACGACATAACTATTAGGAATAATAGGAACGGTTAACTTAACCTAGGTATCCGAGGCCTAGGGAGTCTCTTCCTTTCCCGCCTTAATTGGCCCTTATCTCATCTTTTCGGATTCCTTCCTTCTGCGAGGTGTCAGCCTTCATTTTCTTTTCATTTTATCTCCTGCCTTCTGCTCAAGGCCCTCAAGGAGGCCGGGTGAATGTAGCCCCACCACTTTTGGTGCACCCTAGATAATGCTACACCCTCAGGGGCTCACGGCTGGTGAGTTCGGGAGTTGGCGACCCCGAGGGATTCCTGAGCTGGGTCAGTTTTCCCCTTTTGTCCTTACTTTTGGGGCGGACACTCTCCTCTTTCACTTTCCTATCTGCCTTTCATGGCTCTCCTTCCTTCACAGTCCCTCAATCCGCATTCTTCGAGGGTTGAGGGCATTTCTTTTCCTCCTGTCCTTTATTTGCCTTATTCTCCTTTGGTTTCCATTTCTTCTTCTAGTATGTATGTTAGTAGTTCGTTTTATGTTTGCATTTCATTTTCATCTTCACGATCACCCAAACCATCAGGGGCCGATAACCTAGATGTTAGGCCCCTTAAAACAGCAATTATCATCATCATAACTTAACCTACAATAGAGTCGCCAGACGTGGCCGCTAATGGTCGTGGTCATCATGGGGGGGGGGCTGAGTGCACGGCAGCTCGTGCCCCGAGCCTTCAAGGCTTGTAGGTGAGGTAATATACTCCCCTCCAGTCATGGCTGCCAACAAACTCGTGGATTCTATAAGGCATCCAACGTTTAAAATGAAGCATTGGTCTTATGGCGCGTTACGACAGGGTTGCCACTCCATGAGATGAGGCAGTACAAAGCGCATCGCGTACACTTTCCGCACAATCAGCGATTGTGCAGTGACGAAGACTTGAATTAAGTACTGTATAATAATACTAATAGTAGGGTAACATAACACATACAACGAAATTAAATTAACTATAACGTATGCTGAATGCGACATAAAGAAAACAATCAAAATAAAATAAATAAAGTACAAGCCCAAGGAAATTGTGAAGTTTCGACTGCAGTTAAAGTTGAAGTACGTTATTAAAGAAAATACTCCTCGTTGACTTACCTTTCATGATTTATACTTTCGTTGGGTTTAAGGTTCTTAAAATAACTGAACACATTAATTAGGACCTGTTTTTCCCTCCTTCTGAGCACTTGACCACGCTTTCTTTTCACAAAACTATCCGTTGTTGTACGTGAAATACGTAAAATACAACACGTTAAATCTAACAGAACTGCTGCACACACACTCAAGATAGACAGCCGAACTACTGAAATACAAGCTCGAGTGGCACAGTAATAAAGCTGTGAGTAGCAAGCTGCACCCCGCTGTCCTTCGAAACTTCATTTTTATAATCCGCGGTCAATGAACAGCTCGGCCTGTGTAAACAATTAAACCTACACTCTGGGTAGGCAGGTAGAAAACTTCTTCCAACATTCCTCTACAACTCTCAAACTGGCATGACATGGTTATCTTTAAAAATAGAAAAGTTGGCAGCATACGAACCTTTTCAATGCTGCTATGCGTTTATGAGAGAATATTCAGAAGTTTTACCTACATGAAAATTGTAATATTGCCAGTATAAAATATTTCAATAATCCATCATCAAGACGGCATATTTAGCTACACGTGTGTGAAAAATAGGCATCACAAAGTCAATGTAACATGATATAAGATCGATTTTACTAAAAAGGGGACTCAGTTTATAGTTTAAAAAAATATGGATATCTAATATTTCTAGCATTTCTATCAAGTTTACGTAGTTCTAATATAGGACAAAAAAGATCGGCAAAACATAGTTCTACCCGAATATGTTGTTTTTTCGACAATGAAAAGTTTTCGGCTGGTATGGCAACAGTGGAGTGCTAGAAAATGACAGCGTCATACATGTCTCGCGTGCAACAGAAAGAGAGAAGAATATCCCTATCTAACCAGTGCTTCATTCTAAACCTATAGTTTCGCGGAATTTCCTAATAGTCGTGGCTGCCAACAAACCCGTGGATTCTAGTCTCGCGGAATCTCCTAATATACGAAGGGTTCACTTCGTGGGAAAATTTGTGTGCGTGTGCGTGTGCGTGCGGGTGCGTGTGTGTGTGTGCAACGTCAGATAATAATTCAGTTCCCAGTGTGTGAATGGTACTTGCTGTTATGGTCAAGGTAGTATGATCAAATCGTGGCAATGACAATTGGTTGTCATTTGAGGGTGCTTAGATGTGAGGTATTATTATTATTATTATTATTATTATTATTGCAAGCCTCCGTGGCTTAGGCGGCAGCACGCCGGCCTCTCACCGCTGGGTCCGTGGTTCAAATCCCGGTCACTGCATGTGAGATCTGTGCTGGACAAAACGGAGGCAGACAGGTTTCTCTCCGGGTACTCCGGTTTTCCCTGTCCAACTTTCATTCCAGCAACACTCTCCACTATCATTTCATTTAATCTGTTATTCATTTAATCATTGCCACAGGGGAGTGCGTCAGGCCTCGGCAGCCGGCACAGTTCATATCCTCGCCGCTAGATGGGGGCTTCATTCATTCCATTCCTGACCCGGTCGGAGACTGGAAGCAGGCTGTGGATTTTCATTTCATTATTATTATTATTATTATAAATAATAATAAAATCCACAGCCTGCTTCCAGTCTCCGACCGGGTCAGGAATGGAATGAATGAAGCCCCCATCTAGCGGCGAGGATATGAACTGTGCCGGCTGCCGAGGCCTGACGCACTCCTCTGGGTCAATGATTAAATGCATGACAAATGAAATGATAGTGGAGAGTGTTGCTGGAATGAAATTTTGACAGGGAAAACCGGAGTATCCGGAGAAAAACCTGTCTGCCTCCGTTTTGTCCAGCACAGATCTCACATGGAGTGACCGGGATTTGAACCACGGACCCAGCGGTGAGAGGCGGGCGTGCTGCCGCCTAAGCCACGGAGGCTTTATTATTATTATTATTATTATTATTATTAGACACCGGAGGAAGTAGACGTGTGCCTGAGTGCTCCGCAAAAAGTTAAGTATAGCAAGGAAATGGTTTGCGACCGCTGTCAAGGAGGACTCCCAAGTGATGGTGACTATGTATACTGCACGGGATGCAAAGGGAAATATCATTATGAATGTACAACCGTAACTGTACGTACGTGGAAAGGTATGGCCAAACAAGCTAAGGAGTCATGGCGGTGTCCACAGTGGCGTAGCTTCAAGAAGTCAACGTCAGCACCTGTTGTCGCAAGCGGTGGAATAATGGCCCTACCAGCTGCTGCCAACACTGATGACACAGCGACTCCACCTTCAACACCGGACACGGAGATAATACACGCATCCGATATCAAAGGTATGTTTTTAGAATTAAAGAAGCAGATTAGTGAACTGAAAAACCAAGTGAGTGAAAGTGTAAAAAGTGCCGACTTTATTGCGCAGAAATATGATGAGTTGATTAAGGAAACTAAGTCAAATGCAACTCTTCTGAAATCACTTACAGCAGAAATAAAATCCCTAAAAGACGAAAAGAATCTACAAGACAAAATAATATCAGATCTAAACAAGAAAGTGCACACAATGGAACAGAACGGTAGGCAACAATACATTGAAATATGTGAAGTGCCACGCGCGAAAGAAGAATGCCTGGATGAAATCGTCCACAAAATTGCTGAGACTCTAGAAGTAGATCTAAACATGTTTGATGTAGAGGACGTTTACAGGCCCCCACTGCAAAGAAAGAACAAAATCCCCCCAATAGTAGTAAAATTCAACTCCATATCCAAAAAGAATGAATTTTTACAGAAAAGAAAAGGACAAAATTTCCTCACTCATGGGAACACTAAATCTAGGTTTTTCATTAACGAAAGTCTAACGTCATTTTACAGGGAGATACTATGGAAAACTAAAAATCAGGCCAGAGAAAATAACTGGAAATTCATTTGGGTTAAAAACGGCAAAATACTAGCGCGAAAAAACGACGAATCTGGTATATTGAGAATCTCCCGTGAGGAAGACATTAACAAAATTAGGTAACCCCCCCCCCCCCCGCCAAAAAGAAAGAATTATTATTGAATTATTATATTAATTGATATTATGAACAGTTGGGACAGCAATATAAATGTTTCTGGAATACAAAATGAACTCACATTTCTCAATATACCCGATTTCATCGAAAATGGTAATAAGACTAGAAATAATGCTGAAATCAATATCCTCTCTCTAAATATTCAATCTATATCAAAAAACTGGGATTATTTAACCATAACTTTAGGCAAGAACATTAATGATCTGGATATTATTTGCTTAACAGAAATTAACATACTTGAATCTAATGATTACCTATTTACTTTGGATAATTTTAATGTTGTATTTTGTAATAGAACAAATCGTAAAGGAGGAGGCATAGCCATATATGTAAAGAACAACATGGCTATTAGAACACACAATTCATACATTTCCAATACTCGTGAATCAATGGTAATAGAAATACTTCACATGAACAAAAAGATTGGATTAACATGCATTTATAGACCACCTAGCACTAACATGAATGACTTTCTTGATGAACTGGAGACACATATAACACAACACACTAGTAAGTACAGCGAATACGCCATTTTAGGAGATATCAACATTGATACTTTATCTAATGACATCAGTCTATCAGCTATCAAATATACAAATATTATGGCAACTCATGGTTTCCTACCACTTATCACTCAATGTACTCGTTATGATCCAAATTTAGACTCGAGATCATGTACTGATCACATATACTATCGTAGCAGACTAGATGAATATACTTCTGCAGTCATACAATCAGATATCTCTGACCACTACATAACATATGCAGGTATTTGGCCAAAAAATGATAAGACACAATTACAAGATAATGAATCGTACATTACGCTAATGAACGATACTATAATACACACAAGCCTTAACAACACAGACTGGACAGATTGCCTTGAATTAAAAAATCCTAATGACATATATAACAATATAACAACCAAATTTAAGGAAATCTACCAAAAAGCATCTTACATAACAACTCGTAAACACAGAAAAAGCAAACAATGGTTCACTTATGACCTAAAAATACAATGTAAGGAAAGAGACAGACTTTACAAAACAATGCTCAGAAACAAGGATAATATTACAATAAAAATGAATATAAAGCTTTCAGAAACAAATTAAATAAGCTAATAAACAAAACAAAACATCAATATTATAAAAATAAGATAAATAGTTCCAAAAACGATAATAAAGGAATGTGGAAAGTCATTAATGATATAACAGGTCGGAAAACACAAACTGTCAATGAAGTCATAAACAAACATTTAATATTACATTATACTAACGAAGTGATAGTCAATAAATTCATCAATACCTTTAGTGAAAAAATAAACAGCCTAGCTCATAACTGTAGTATCAACATATGGCAATCAAATAGAAACACATTAATGAATTCCTTTACATTACTTGAAACTGATGAATATGAAATAGAAAACATAATTAAGGAATTAAAAACAGACAAATCGCCTGGGGTAGACAATATACGCTTGAAAGACATAAAGGCAACATCCAAAAAAAAACTATACCAATCATAACACATCTCATAAACAAGATATTCGAATCAGGCATAATACCAAAATATCTGAAATACACAATTATTAAACCAATATATAAGAATGGCGATCACTTAGACTTTGGCAACTACAGACCAATATGCATTTTATCAATCCTCCACAAAATAATGGAAAAATGCTTGGATAAGAGATTGAAGAATTTCCTAAATAAATATGATATTTTAAAGGGACACCTGTACGGTTTTAGGAAGGGGAAAAGTACTGAACTACTCCTGGCTGAATTTGCCAATGTAATAAATAATGCCTTAAATAAGAACAATCACATAATGGTACTTTTTCTTGACTTTTCTAAAGCATTTGACACAATAAATCACAATAAACTACTTGCAAAATTACACGATATTGGAATAAGAGGCACGACTTACAAACTATTTGAAAGCTATCTGAAAAACAGGGAAATGGCAGTTATGGTCAATAACACTATCAGTGACGCAGTAGAAGGAACACAAGGTATCCCTCAAGGCAGCATTATCTCACCTACACTATATAACCTGTTCGTAAACGACATGAATGAAGCCATTAAACACAGTAAAATATTTATTTATGCTGATGACACCACTATATATACCATACATAAAGACTCTAAAACAGCTTTTGATAGACTTCAAGAAGACTTCAATAACATCACAAGATGGTGTCCTGACAATAATTTGTATATAAATACAACCAAATCTAAAATAATGCACATCAGAGTTGATCACTTCACACAAGAAAAATACAAACTAACGCACCACAGTTTATCATGCATACACCAAAACATCCTGGCAGGTTGCAAATGTAACACCTTCATAAATAGTACTTCGATACAAAAATACCTAGGAATTACCCTTGATGAACACTTTAAAATGAACACACACACAGTAAACATAATAAAAAACCTAAGAGCAAACCTCTACACCTTCTACAATCTCCGATTTTATGTAGATAGGAAAACTTACAAAACAATTTACAGTGCTCTGATTGAAAGCAAATTAAGATATGCTATAGCAGCTTGGGGAAATCAAAACACAACTTTAATTAATAATCTTCAAGATAGCCAAAACAGGTTCTTTAAATATTTCACTGATATCCCTTATTTTAATATTAAAGAGTTGTTTCAAATTACTATACTGAATCTCTACTACCATGATCCAAGATTCAGGCATAAGGTCTCTCACAACATACAAACAAGAGCCATAACAAGTACTAAACATGTTAAACCTTTATGTATAAATAGCTATGGTTTCAAGAGACTAAATTATATTATACCATCACTACTTAATGAACTACCACCTGGACTGACAAACATTAACAGCAAACAACTAGCTATAAGTCGCATTAAAAAATATTACTTAACCAAACATTAACTCATAAGATAAATTTATTAATATAACTACCATAGTGTAATTTTTTGTATCTTTAATTATTTACATTAATATTTTATCATTAACATTACAAAAAAAATGCATACACTCTTGTACTGAAATATAATCTATATATATATGTTGTAAATAATAATTAATATGTCTCACAGATAATCTGTACTGTCATCAGATTCGTGAGACATATCACAATAATGTAACATAAATAGTACTTAATAATTAAATTAAATTAAATTAAATAATTATTATTATTATTATTAGACGTACGAATACAGAGCGGATGCGGATAACATTTTGCGTACCCGCAGTGCTATACAGAAACCCTCTCCTACCGTACGACCCTTGACGGACCTCACCCCACTCAACTGTTATTACGTTACGTGCCGCGTAACTTCTCCAGGGACCCCGGATGCTTTCTGGAGGCATTGAGCTTGACACCACTGCCGTTGAACATGGCTAAGATAGGTTATATAAATATGTAAGAGCACATCGAAACGACACTTAAGATATTTAGCCATTGGTTGAGACGTTACGACACTCATTTCATTAAACAAACCTTAAAAAAAATGGTCCAGAAATGCAAATTAGTGAACCATCTATTTCAATCAACGCCAATTATTGCTTCTAAAGAAAGTCTCAGGTCCTAACTTACCCTTTTTATATATTAACTTCATTTTACATAGAATAAATAGTTGATACAGAAATATGACTCATTAATCATTAAGATCGTTACTGCCAATGGGGTGTTGGCGAATTCGGCCAGCTAATCTTCCGAGTGGATCTTTCTTATCTTGTCATTCCATCGCACAGTCCTTTTTGGCCAGTTGCCCCAGGCCAATTCTGGTTCTTCCGCTAAACTTATCCTCCCTACCGTCCCCCACCACTACCATTGTGGAAACCCAAAAGAAGACAACTTATTTGTTCTTGCAGAATTTCCTGTAAACACTCTGCCTGCAGGGCTGTACAAATTGCACAATTCACAGAAACAAACATTATGCCTTAATTCTTTTAAAAGGCCACATCAGTTAAAAGTTACCTTAAACCCATTACATTATTATTATTATTATTATTATTATTATTATTATTATTATTACAGCCTCCGTGGCTTAGGCGGCAGCACGCCGGCCTCTCACCGCTGGGTCCGTGGTTCAAATCCCGGTCATTCCATGTGAGATCTGTGCTGGACAAAACGGAGGCAGACAGGTTTTTCTCCGGGTATTCCGGTTTTCCCTGTCAAAATTTCATTCCAGCAACACTCTCCACTATCATTTCATTTCATCTGTCATTCATTTAATCATTGCCCCAGAGGAGTGCGTCAGGCCTCGGCAGCCGGCACAGTTCATATCCTCGCCGCTAGATCGGGGCTTCATTCATTCCATTCCTGACCCGGTCGGAGACTGGAAGCAGGCTGTGGATTTTCAATTATTATTATTATTATTTTAATTATTATTGTCCTCCGTGGTGTATGGATAGCACACTTTTCTCTTACCGAGGAGGCTCTGGATTAGATTCCAGCCATAAACTTAAGATATATATAATGTTATTGGTTTTACGTCTCTTTTAACTACTGTGGCCGGAGTGCCTGAATTTTGTCCCGAAGATCTTTAACGTGCCAGTAAACCTACTGACACAGCGCCATCGCAATTACGCACCCACAAATGCTAAGTGTCTGCGCCAGGATTCAATCCTGCAGCCTTGGGCACAGTGGACAAGATCCTTACCAGTGAGGGGCGTGGTGGCGCAGCGGTCAAGCTGTTGGCCTCTCACCACGGCGGACCGGGTTCGATTCCCGGTCAATGCATGTGAGATTTTCAAAGTGAAATGCCATGTCCTGTGGTTCGGATTCCATGTAAAAAGGAGTTCCCGTGGCTTACGATCTCGAGATTAACGGTCACGTTAAACTACAATCTTCCTTTCCTTACCAGTGAGCAACGCAGCCAGTCATACTTAAGATCTGACTTGAGGGCTGGAAAGGGGTGTCTTTTGCCGTTTATTCATTTTGAAGGCTTTGCGATCATGTAGTGCTGTGTACTTTTGTGTGTGTGAAATCTGTCTGATAATCTGTGTTATTGGAACTGCTGTAGCGTACTATTGTGTAAACTACTTGTAATTTGGATAGGATATGGTTAGAAGGGCGGCATGGCCTAAATTTAGGTACAATGTAGGCATCTGCCTGGAGTACAAATGAGAAACCATGGAAAACCACTTCTAGAATGGCTGACGTAGGAATCAAACCCGCCTCTTCTCATTTCTGCATCAGCAGAAGGAAAGGTGTACACTCAGCCTCATCAGGACAATTAAGTACCTGCTTGATATGAGAAGTAGTTCCCCATGACCTAAAATCGAGGTGATGTGGCTAAGGGTGTCGTCGCGCAGGTTATTCGTTCCCCACAATGTGTAGGCTATGAGCTGGGTTGCAGTCGGCTTGATGTTTGGGTCCTCCCAACCACGGGTTTGTTAGACCATTTTTGTTGATTCATTGAGGGGCTTTGCGACAACGTCGTCATGTAACCCCGTGTAGTTGGTTGTGTGTGTGGAATTTGTCTGATAACTTGTCTTATTGCGATGGCTGTATTATTGTGTGTAGTTGTAATTTAGATGAGGATTGGGAATGAGGCAGCCGTGGCATCCAGTCAGGACACAATCTGGCATTTGCCTGGAGTAGATGTGGGAAACCACGGTAAACTACTTCCAGAATGGGGAGGTGGGACGAACCCTCCTCCACTCAGTTTGAACTCACGAGGCTAAGTGTTCCCCGTTCCAGCCCTCAAACCAGAATTAAAATTCTTGGCAGAGCCGGGTATTGAACCTGGGCCTCCACGGTGGCAGCCACTACGTAATGAGGTGGACATACAATGCTCAGTGAAATTACATCTAAAAATACTACAAAAATGAATGAAAACGACTTTAAAAGAAACTATTCCATCAAACTGAAATATGGCGACAGTTTTATTGAGGATTCATAGAAGCAATCCTGTTTTATTAACTACTCAATTACCTACTCTCATTAAAATATACTTGAATTTAACAAGGAAATGGCAGTTAAAATGTCATTCTTAATCTTAGTGTTTCTTTGAACCATATTAATTAAAATCTCTACAACCAACTTCCCGGATAGACAAAAAGAAAAAAACGATTAGCTGGAGTAATTTAATACAGCAATACTTTGGAATTAATTTAAATTATGTAGACCACTTTTCTCATTTAACTTAAAACAACTCGTTTACTCGTGTCAGTCGTAGGATTCTTTTTTCTAATCATTTACAAAACTAACTACATTTACTAGCCTATGAGGAGTATTTTAACATTTTTCATCGTATGAGAAAAAATATACGATGCATTAAAATTATGTAAAAGAATATCATATTGGTAAATATTGTCGTAAAATAGTCTAAAATGCATGAATCAAAAAATGGCAAAAATATAAAATAATGTTGAATTGAGCGTGTGTTATTCCCCTTCGCTACTGCGTAGAAAGTATTTCTACGGCAATGGGCGTCGTATTACTGTAATTTGAAAGGAAACATTTGACATTTCAACAGCATCTGCCCTCTAGTCATCACTAAGAGAATTTATAAGGTAGAATTTACTTGGGATATCTACCCTTTTCTCGCCGGGAATTAGGTGCCATGAACGTGGTGGTTTCTTTGACGGCCGGATGCCTTTCCTGGAGCAGTCCTCACAACATGAGCTACTGAGAGAAGAAATTGAAAAAAATAACCTAAGTAAGGAGTTGGAAGGAAGCAGCCGTGGCCTATTGGAAGGGTCAGTTCCTTAATTTGTATAGAGTTGAAAATAGGAAAGCACGGAAAACCATTTCAGTCTGGCTGCGTGGTCGAAATATAATTGCTAAATAATATTGCGACCCTTGATTAGTTTATAAATATAATTTACACCAATTAAAAATTCAGTACACGGGGCTGATTGGCAAGCTACCCCAGCCCTTAAAATGAATCTCCAACTGTTAATTACTTTACTGGTATTATGTTTTAATTTCATCTAATGGGTTAGGCTATTCAATGAAAATTGTTCACTTGGTTTATTAAAAATAAATAGTGTTCATTCATTAGTGTATGCAATGAAGATCGGGTAAAATATTAGAGCTTGCACTTAGGTTATATTAACGCTGTCAGTTTATTGAACACAATCTCATGGATGTCCATATTTGTGAAACTATTGAGGACATATCGTATTCCTTGTATAAAGCTCCTCCACATACAATAGTTGCCACCATATCCTGAACGCTAGGTCATACATAGAGTATGTGAATTTATAGTAATTGACACCCCTGGGACCGTCAAACAGAGCCACCTCCCCTCCAACAGTTTAATGACGAAATGTTGGAACATGTGAACAGTATGGTATGTGTTGGCTGCAGAGTGGGGGAAGAGAAGGGAGTTTGCTAATGAGCTATCACTGGCCGAATTGGACTATGTCTTATCAAAGGGGAAGATCATGGTGGCCAGAAAAGTCTGTCCGATTTTATCAGTGTAATTAGCTGGCCCAATTTGACTGCGCCCTGCCAATGCACTGTAATACTAAGGAAAGGAGTATTAATTAAAATTTAGGGTATATGATTATTTTATAAAAATAAAATACCGTGAATTGTTTTTAAATAATTGACGCTAATTCCTTACAGCCATCGTCTGTTCCGCCGCATAGTGCTGCGGGTAACAGCTGCAAGTCCGGAGATCGTAGATTCGAATCCCTGCGCTGACCGGCTATCCTGAGTGTGGGTTTTCTACACTCCCTCGAGGCAAATGCCGGGATAGTACCTTACTAAAAGTCCCGGGGCATCTACCTCATCCCTAGCCCTAATACAGTTACACACACTACTACAATTATCACATACATTCAGGTTAGCCGACACGTTCGCCACGATGTCCTAAATGAAACGTGTGAAACGGACATGTGAAAACTAGGCGAGACAAATACAATAGCTGTCTTTATCAAATAGACTGGTATTCTAAAGAATCTGTTATATGGGGTTCATTTTATTATTACTCACAAATACAGTGAGTAACAAGACGATAGTAACAACGAAATCAGTTGCTTTCGAGTAAAGTAATAGGTGATAGAATTGAAAGACGAGTGGGAAACGGGTCAGTACTGTAAATCAGAAGTATGCACACTAGAGGATGTCACTTATTTTCTGAATACCTCCCTCCAAATAATTCATACTCCTTTTCATGTCTTTTCTGAATGTTCGCCGTACAATGTTAATGGCAATGCTGTCAATAATTGCTTTAAATAATTTCTGAGAATGCGATTGTTTAAATAATTTGAAGCAATATGCTCTGCCTTGTACATTATCAAAAACAGAACCTGGAGTTTACATTCATTTTAGGCTACAGTATGCTACTTAGCCTAAAGACATGGGCATGCATATACACTACTGTTTGTAGAAAGTGAAATAGGCCTACCAAGAACAAGAGTTGTGACCACATTGCACTTTATACCACAGATTAGGGACATGACAATACGTTACTGATTAGGACAGTCCGGTACATGCACGTTGACGGTCAATCTTCATTGCGACGTCGTAGCATGGAATCATACAGCGCTTGAATACGCTGCTGGGGAATACCGTCGCACGCGGTTTGTAGGCGCGTCCACAAAGAGTGAACAGTGGCGGCAGGTGGCCCTGAACGAACAAGTTGCCGACCGACCATATCCCAGACATGTTCGATGGGAGACAGGGAAGCAGAGGTATCCTTCGTTCTGCGAAGAAGGCTTGTACATTCCTTGCCACATGTGGGCGGGCATTGTCCTGCTGAAATATGGCCTGTGGAACGGCCTGCAAGAGGGGCAGTGCCGCGGACTGTAAAACTTCCCTGGTGTAGCGGTCACTGTTCAGATTGCCCGCAAGACTTACGAGGCGCGATCGCCTGTTGAGGCAATTGCACCCCAAACCATTACACCTGGTGTATGTCCGCTATGCCGCTCAACAATACGGTCTGCCTGATTGCGTTCTCCACGGCGGCGTCGAACGCGTATGCGGCCATCACTGTAGGACGGGCTGAAGTGAGGCTCGTCCGAAAACACTACATTTCGCCACTCAGCCTGCCAGTGTCGGCGTGCACGTGCCCATTGTAGTTGGAGGCGTCGGTGGTTCCCAGTCAATGGAAGCCGAAGCAGTGGCATGCGTGCTACCAGTCCAGCCCTCAAAAGACGGCACCACACCGTCGACGCAGACATGTCCACCCCCGTTGCAGTGCTCCAAGGTCGAGCCAACACAGAGGACGACGTTGTTCTGTCCGATACGGCCATACGGAGAAGATGGCGGTCGTCTCGCGCTGTGGTCACATTGCATCGTCCTGTACCCTGTCGTCGCTGTGTACGGCCCTCCTCTCTCTACTGAATCCACATACGCCTTACTGTTGACGCAGCGTGCCCTTTACGATCTGAAATGTCCCGGAACGACAGACCAGTCTCCCGGAGCCCAAGCATTCTGCCCCGTTCAACCGCACTCACATGCTGATAGTCCACCCTGTGATGTCGGCAAGGCATCGTTGCACTTGATTACAAGTCTCCACTTGGTATGACGGTCCCACGCCGACAGAGAGCTGTGCGGAACACTGATCTGTCCGGTCCCACGACAGAGGGCACTGGGGGGCCAATGTGCATGCTCACTGCAATTTCAATCACTTAGTATGGTACCGCAGGCCTACACGATCCCTGTTCTGGGAGTGTATCCGACCATTTCTTCGGGGTGTTTCACTTTCTGCAAACAGTAGTGTAGTTGTAGCCATACGTAATCGTTTTTACAAAATGAAATAGGCAAGTGAGTTTTCCTGTCGCAACTTCCCGAAGCTCAAAATAACTTAAAATTAAGACTGTTCTCGGAAAAGTCATTAAATCAACGAAACGGGAGATTCTCAATCAATTTAGTGAATAACAGATTTTCTTTTGTGCGTGGAGGCCTTGTTCACCTCAGCACGCACCATTTACAGGAAAGTTACTCATATGCGGGCACAACTTATTTACATAAAATTACTCCGGATCAAACGAATGGACTAGTTGCCAATAAGTTGCCGTCCCTGACGGTCATTTTGCTCCTCAGGAGTATTCATTCATTCATTTGCAATTGGGGGTGTGTCCTCCGGTGGCAAATTGGGTATATTGAACCCGCTGAGCTATGGTTCATGTGATATTTTTTTATGACAGAGCATTTATGAGGGGATGTTGTACTTTTGAACACACCCAGGAAGCCACGTGAAGCTGAGAGATCACGCGATACTTTGAAGTAGCGGTGAATCGCACTTTTGACTTTGGTGTAAACTGCTAATTATTATCTGAGGTCTGATTAATTATTTTTATCTTTCCTACGAGACTCAGAATATTCCATTTCGTCATGCTGCATTATTAAAACATTTTGGAGAATGTTTATTTTTACTTTAGGTAAGGTAATACCCTTGCAGATACGCAAAAAGGAACGTAAGTAGTCGCTCAACGTTTTCGTTTTGACGACCTACTTTCTAGAGACACCCAGTACCGGAGCACTGCGTCTTGAGAATCCGCCTTGTGTAGGCGTGGAATTACATTTGTGCTACGAAACGTAGAAGAATATCCGCTGTTTAGCGTTAAAAAGTGATTATAAGGTGCCATCGAGCGAGCAAATACTAATATTCACTGTCGATGAAGTCCAGTGAATTAAATAAGAAGCTTGGGAAATAATTATTGGCAAGTATAGTGTATTGCACAACATTGCTGTGACATCACATATTACCCACGCGTATGTGGAGGGCAGATGCCTAGTGGAAATATACAGGTAATAGTGTTACAATTATCCTGAATAAGTGTGATTATAATAGTATGAGATATTTAAATTGCCAAAGTGGAAATTTCATCTTTGAAACGTCGTATAATTCACGGATGCTGCGTGATACAAAAGTAGCGTCACTAGCACGTGCAGCATTATAAAATAGTATTAGCTCACATGCTAATCCACATCTGCAAGATTAAGGCTGTGTCGTATCTTATAATTGAAGCCCATAATAGTCACGACGGACATTATAATTTTGGAAGTGAGAGGATGAATAATCACGCAACTTATTTCGCTACCCACGTGATTGGACTTTTATTCACCATGGTTGAAGCAGTCACCATGGGCTAATACCATCCCAGTATGGGGGGGGTGACGTTTCTACAGGAACCAGCATGATGGTGGAACTTCCAGAACGATGAACGAGAGGGAAGGAGCCAAAATGCCATTTCCAGGCATATCCACGAAGATGTCGACAGGGACAAATCGAACCCTGGTCTTTGGGGGAGTCCAGATGGGAATCCTGATGAGGAGGATACCGATCCAGAGAGCCAGAGAGGTTTATGTACAACCCTTGTTGTGGAATAGAGAGTTGAGTGAGAGCTCCTCCATTTCGTGAGTTTTTGTCACACCCCTTCTTTGTTCTAGTTTCTGGTGGTGTAGTAGTTTTAATGTAGTTTGTGAATCAACCACACTCAGTGTCAGCCATTTTTCTAGGTAGGGATGTAACTAGATTAGTTAGATGTCATTTATTTCAGTTTAGAGTGAGACACCTTTGGGGTCAGACATTTTGGTCAGCCCTGGTGCAGCTTGGTGAACGTCGTGGAACGTCAATGCCTACCTTTTTGCTGAACCTGATCGTAGTCATTTTGAGGCTATTTTGTTCAACCCTACTTGGGGTAATTTTCAAGTCTTTGCTGACTGTAGTTATGGCAATCAGATGCCTTGGTTATTAATTGACTGCATTCTTCGCAGCCATCAGACGTGGTCTCAACCGCGCATTCGTCACCGTAACTATACACATTAGATGACTATGGTTTACAAAGAGTAAACCAAGGTGTAGGCAGGAATTTTTAATAAAACTACTGTGTCTATTTCGTTATTAATTTATGATGCCAAGTGTATTAAACCCTACATGTTACTTTATTGTGTGCTGTTAGCACATAGTTATTAAGCATAATTAAATTGTTTGTTTTTCATGGCTGTACACTTAGCTTTTGGATGTAATTGTTTTCTTTTACGGACGTCATCGCCGTAAATTTTGTTAATTGATAGGACTTAGCTAGTTGAATTAATGTTAAATTTAAATGTCGAAATGGTACCATCCTAACCTAGATTTGTTTTGCTACCCTGTTAAATGTAAATTCAGATATTAGCTTGATCTTGTAACTTGAACTAGGGACTTGCGTCGTGCCATATTCCTAGCGTTGCTGTTGTTGCTTTACCATTGTGAGTTAGATCTTTCGCGAGGGTTTTCAGTAACTTCTCAGGTAGGGGACCTGTTCTTTATCTTAGTTTATTTATTAATTTGCGGACTAGCCGATTATAACCCTCCGAACTAGGCTAGGGGCTTGTGAATTCTAATAAATTTTCACGGTGTTTTACATGAGTCTGGATGTTTATTTTCTCAGTCTAGTTTTAAGGTGAACCTTTCCTTAGGCGGTCTATGACCATCGTCACCATGTACCACGATCCCTGTGGACTACGGACTCTCGTGCCGCTTTAGCCTTTATGGAAGGTCACCTGATCCTCACGGTACTTTCTTTTTATTCGATTTATGTGTCGTTAGTTGAGTCATCGTGGTTGTTGACATCAACTAAACTGTCACAATATATAACAAATAAATTATTATACATAACAATTCAATAACGATTAAACTGGATTATTTACACAAATCGTCAGTATTTTCTTCAACACACCTATATATTTGGGAAAAGGCTCTTACGACTGCGGCAGGTAGAGAATTCCAGTTATCAATGGCACGGTTTACAATTATTTGCCATAATTTGTACGCCGTGGTCGGGCCTTAACTTCGAAAGGATAATCACTCCCATACGTTCGCTGAGCTCACCCTTTAATGGTTGATTTGTATACGTGGTGTACATAGCGCAGAGTCCAGATCTCATCCTTTTAGCCTCAGGTGATTACCACCCAAGTTTCTTTAACATGCGGCTCACACTGCTCCTGGGATTAAAGTCACTGAGCACAAACCTAGTGGCCTTTGTTTGTATTATTTCCAACTCATTGATGAGCCCTACTTGATATGGATCACAAACCGCCGAGGCGTATTCCAGAATAGGTCTTACAAGTGACAAATATCCTAATTCTTTAGCAGAGGTACTACTTCCTTTTAATACCCTCATTACTAAGTGCAGGGATTTGTAAGCTTTAGAAACTACACATCGTGCATGACTACTCCATTTCATATCATTCCTTACGTGGACGCTCAAATATTTGCAAGAATCTTTTTCTACAAGTATTTCCGAGCCAATGTTATATTGAAAATCTTGCCTGCGCCCTTTACTTATTTTTATGAGACTAGATTTTCTTGTGTTTATTTTAATTTTATTCAATCGCCCACTTATAGACCAGGTTCAGGTCATCTTGAAGTACTGCGTTGTCTTGTGAGTCGTGTATCTTTCGATATATTACAAATCATCCGCAAACAATAGACAGTCACTGCGAATCCCATTTGGTAAGTCATTTATAAACGCCAAAATAACGTTCCGAATACGCTGCCCTGAGGGATACCCGACGTTACGGTAATTTCATCCGAGAATAGGCCTTCGACTTTCACTTTCTGGGAACGACCCGTCAAAAATTCTTGGATCCATAAAATTACTCTATCCATCTTCGTTGAAGCTAATTTATGGAGTAGCATGTCATGCGACACATCAAATGCCTTCGCAAAATCTATAACTATGGCGTCGACTGAAGCTCCATTGTCTTAACTATTCGCTAATATCTTGAAAAAGTAATAGCATCTGACTGTCGCATGAGTAACCTTTCCGAAATCAATGTTGCCTATCATTAAACCATGATACTGTTTCCCACTGTTCCCGCAAGTAGTCGCAGATGAGATGCTCCATCTGTTAACAAACGATGGACGTTAGGCTAACCTACCTGTAGATGCCCAATTCTAGACTGCTCCCTCCTTTAAACATTGGGACTACCGTAGCTCTTTCCCAGTCATCTGGGATTTGCGCATTGTTTATGGACACATTAAACATCACCTCAAAAGTATCGTGCCACGGCCCTACCTCCTAGTTTAAGTACTCCACTAAAAATATTATCAGGACCCTTCGATATATTGTAACGTAATATTTGCATTAGCTTTACAATTGCTGACTGGTTTATTTGGAAAAGGGAGCCCCTGATTCATCGTCAAGGTCCAACACAGAGCTATTGGCTTTATTGAACACACTACCGTAAAATACATTTAATTCATTAGCAATATCCTGTTTCTCAGTAATTAATTTACTGTCATCGGACATTATCATCGACAAATTACTGTATTTGAATTTCCGTTTCTTCTCCTAACATAACTCAAGTTTTTTTTTCGCCCATCGCCCCCTGAACCAAGTAAACCTTGCATATAATTGTCATGAGCAGCTTTTTTTTTTAGACGAGCTCTCTTGATTAAGACTTAAATTTCAACATATACTAGTCGCTATCATATCTTTTATTGTACAATTTCCTAATTTTCAGTTTTAGACTCCTGATTTCTCGTATATAAAACTCATGATCTGGGTTTTGTTTCAGTAATTTAAATGGGACAAATTTATCAAAAGCGCTACGGTATTTAAAATTTTCAAAAAGATAGTCCTCGTGATAATAATATAATTTCCATCCGATGCCCATCCAACAAATAGCTCATTCAAATACCCCTGAAATTTGCCCTAATACGCCCTCCGATACTGGAATGTTTTTTTTGCTATATCAGTCCAATTTTGTAATGTCACCGTATCTAATATTTAATTAACCCCAGAATGGTCACTAATTCCGGGTACTTTCAGACAGTTAATATACAGCTCTACAGGCCTTACGAAATAAATATCTAAGGTATTATTGTCTCTAGTAGGGAAGTCAACTACTTGGGAAAATCCCCCTTCCCTTAAGAATTTGTTTGCAGCGCTCTGAGCTTGACCACAGCTAGTTGACCTACCAGACCAGTCGACTTTGGGGAGGTTTAAATCTCCGGCAAATAGTATGCTCTTTTTCATAGCATTATCCGTACAAGTTTTATCATACAGTGTGTCGAGGAGCGAAAAGTTATCTGTCGGTGCTCTATACGCCCCTATCACCTGAAGAGGGATGTTTTTCTTTATCAGAGATTCGTACCCATAACAATTCATAATCCATATCAGCCCAAGAAACTAGCTATATTTTTGCGCACACAAATAAATAGCCCACCACCTCGCTTCCCCCGATCCCTTCTGTACATTTCGTAGGTCCCTTGAATTATTTCGTTACTATTGATATCCTCATATAACAAAGATTCGGTAGCAATGGCAATGTCCGGAGAATAAAAGTCTCTACAAGATTCCAAAATTCAATTAATTTATTTCCTAAACTCTGACAATTAACCTACTGTCGACCAAAGTATTATGTGCACGTCGTTCTATTTTACGTTAGGTCATGCAGGTTTGAATTTTTTAATTTATATTGTTACGTGCCACCCCCCCCCCCTAGTGGCACTTTTGTTAACTGGATTACGGTGGGTAGGAAGCACAACACCAATTACTGCTTAAATAAATAATTAACTTTATTGCGGCCAGAAAATTACATTACTCATCAGCAAATACAAGCAATAGGAACCTTACTCCAGTTTCCTCAAGTCTCTTGCTTGTGGAGAGCTCTTGCCCTTTCACTTGTCAACAAACCACAGAAGTTAATCCTCCCGCTAATGAGCCTAGTGGCCTTGACAGAACTACATGCAACTTCTTCCTAATGTGCGCCTACTACAGTTACTTACGAGCACTTGCTGCAGGCTATTTCGCTGTCCACAAGCTGGGGAAACAATGTCACTGGATTTCGTAACTCGCACGGCAATTCGTCACCACACTTCTGTCGCACTCGCTCAAGAACACACACCCACAGAAAAACTCCGTCCCCTCACTGTTGAAGCCGCTTATATAGCAGGCTGGTGACTCAATGAATTCTAGAATCGTCCAGGGCACACGGCTTCTCGACATTTCCTTCACTGGTTCAGTCACGAATATTCTGGATCATCCCTTTGTCCTCGTAGCCCTGTTGCATAAGGCGCACGCAATACATGAGGCAGGGCACAGCCCAGCCCTGGGGCAGTTGTGACTCATGCGGCGAGCGATGACACAAACTCACAGCCGTAACAATATTTTAATATTTTTTATCGCAGTTGGAACACAAAAAGTGCACGTTTTTAAGTGTGTTTCAACCATGCGTCACATTTAAGAATTATTATCTCAAAAACCCGTCATCAGATCGAATCCAAATTTTAACACTATACATGGGAATGTTGTATAACTGGTTTATTAATTTCAAAATTTTGTGTGTTCAATAACGAAAGTTATCATTTTTGTTACGTAACTTTTTCTCGGCTCGGGGTGGTTGGAAAATGTAGTTCTTGGTTGCATTGTAATCCTTATACATCGAAAAGTTATGCTGGATGACTGTGAAATACGTAAATTAACTCACTTATGTTATATCGGTTTGTACGGTTTGTATTTCTACGGGGAAATAACACATGTTTCACCAGCTAGCCGCTCCCAGAAAAGCTGTACAGCGTTGCCGAAATGGTGCCCACACGCATCATGGCGCGTCTCACTCGGAAGTGATGGGCTCCATCTCAGCAACGCTGTACAGCTTTTCCCGGAGCGGCTAGCTGGAGAACCATGTGTTATTTCCTCGTACAAATACACACCGATATAAAATAAGTCAATTAATTAACGTATTTCACAGTCATACAGCATAACTTTTTGATGTATAACGATTGCAACGCAACCAAAAACTACATTTTCCAACCACCCTGAGCCGAGAAAAAGTTACCTTACAACAATGATAACAACTTGGTTTCTTGGACACACACAATTGTGAAATTAATAAACCAGTCATACAACATTCCAATGTATATTGTGTTAAAATTCGGATTCGATCTGATGACGGGTTTGTGAGAGAATAATTCTTAAATGTGGCGCATGGTTGAAACACGCTTAAAAACGTGCACTTTGTGTTCCAACTGCGATAAAAAAATATTAAAATATAAATTAAAAATTCCAAACCTACATGAACTAACGTAAAATAGATCGACGAAAATGTTGATGGTATTGGATTTTATGTAGGTCTATTGGTTACTTAACAAACAACCTTCAAACTCGAGTACCGTACACATAATACTTTGGTCGACAGTAGAGTAATCTGTCTACCTCCGCAGTACATATCCCGAAATAGTTCCTTCTGTTCCCGTCGGCTGGCAACCCATAGACTGCTCCTCCTCAAGAAAAGCCGGCACGAACCGATGACCCTGACATGTAGGCTCCCTAGGTTGAAAGCGCCCCGTCGATTTAAATGCAGCCCGTCTCGTGCGAAGTCTCTGCCACCAATCCGGCAGTCGGCATCTACGTACACTAATCCCAGTTGTGCACATGCCAGTCCATGCGGTCATTTAGTCTTAACTTGCCTTAACGGAACATCTCCCCGACGCACAATGCTACTCATTAATTCGTGCATTCCTAAGCTTGCCTTTAACTTTTCTTGCCTAGTTGGTCGAGCTTCCCAATGATGTAATCAGCTGTAGCCCTCTTCTTTAAATCGTTCGTCCCAATATGGAGCAACAACACTTTTAACTTTTTCAAAATCCTCTAAATTTGCTTCTTCCAGTTGTTGGGCAAGCTGGTTACTTTTAATCGGAGCCTCTCGGCTGCTTTACGAGCGTGTGTTCCGTGGCAGATCGGTTAGCAAACTGAGGGTCACGTGTTCGTTCCCCTATTATGAATAATGTTTAAATACGTAGGCTATGATTCCTTTCCAATAGTAAGGGACATAATTTTCTGCCGTGAGTATTTAATGTACGTAACAGACGGTTACCGTAGCGCTTTTAGGTGTTGTGTCTACCAGGTCATGCTATTGCCGAATCCGTCGATCGTCCTAGAAATGGCTTTCCGCTTCAACCCAGGGAAATAATGGCCACTTCCTTCCTACTTTTGTCTTTAATGTCCATTCCGTTTGTACAGTGGTGGGTGAAGATGTTGGGTACCCTCTCCAGCTGTACCCTCCCGACCAATGTCTTCAGGTGGTAGGTAGGAACCCTTAGAGGTCCACTAGATCGAGCAAGGTTGAGAGTTCGGAAACCATTAGGCTAGGAAGTGGGAAGGAGGCGGCCGTGCTCTTAATAGAGGGACAGTTCTGGTATTTGCCTGGAGTTGAAATGACAAATCATGGTGCACCATTTTAAGAATGGCCCACGGTGGGGCTTGAATCCACCTGTCCTCTGAATCCAAAGATGATTGTTTCCACTGCACCTGTGTTAACGCACTGAGCTAACATGGTCGCTAAAACAATAATCTTATATTGAGTTTGACATACATTCATTTGTTTCGATAGCGAATATTTTGTCTTGCACTTATACGGACCTTGGGTGCTGAGCTCGTATAATCAACAAAGATGCACTAAATATTACCCAGTGACCTAGACATTTTGAAACACTGTATCCCGCGACACCTCCGCTCTTCAGCAACAATGAGCTAGGCCAGTACGTAGATGGATGACCGTCCGAGGTATTACGTGCTGCTAGGTAACGGGGCTCACTCAGCCTCGTGAGGGGAATTGAGAACAGAGGTGGATTTGAATACAACTCTCAGCCATTCTAAAATGTTTTTTTCGTGGTTTCCCCTACCCTCATACCTAGCATACAAGCCACGGCCGCCTCGTTCCAAATCGTTAACCTAACCCTTGTGGAGCGTGGAACAAATCCATCAAGGAGAAAGGCAGGACATCCAGCCTTCAATCTCCGGCCAAATCTAGAGGCACGTGAAAGGTCTAAAAGGAGGGGTAGAAAGAGAAGCAGCACCTCTCAATACGGAATTAGTTTCCTGTTCTTTAGTAGAAAGGTACAAATAAATACACAACAATTAGCCTACGTGTGTAAAAGTGCGTAAACTCAATGCTTGGTAACCAAATGCGCTAACCACTCTGTTATGGAAACTCGGTTTGAACAGTTAATTCACAATAATATATGCAAAATGTCTCCCTGTACGCTACTCACGCACGCTAATTATTTTTCAAAGCTGTTTCTCAATGGAGGATACACTGTACATTCTACCAAAACAAAATTCCGTGACCCCAACATAGTACGTTTTCCTCGTTAGTCTATTTCGAAATACGTCGGGCTGGACGCTCGTTTCCCCAGCCTGCTCGGGTGACTGTTATGCTTAAACTTCGTCCTCGATGGGGTTGAGGTTTGGAGCTTGAGGTGGCCATTCTAAGTTCTCTGTCTGTCTTTAAAAAGCCATAACCTAAACGGCCCCGCTAACATTGATCGGCGACTTGTCGTAATGCAATTTAATGACTCCTTCAGGATATTGCATTCACTCGCTGGGGAGCATTACGTGATTCGACGCGGATGTACTGTTTGGCGGTGAGATTTTCTTCTAGATGGTGGACACCAGCACCTTAGACTAATATCATCGTCCGGAATGAAATGCCCACTATCCTCGTGACCTGGACGCTCAGCATAGTGCCGTGTACCACAAGGCCTATAAACCAATCACGACGAACGTTCAGTACTCTGAATGTAGATTTGTCAGAGAAGATTACTCCCCTCCATAATCCACATACAGTTCAGCGAAAAGGAGAGACGTCTCGCCTGCTGTAACCAAGGTGCCGGGATCTAACTCCGGTGCAGTTACATGACATTTTAGGGTGCTTTAATGTGAGAGACCCATGTCTGCAATACATTGTTGTTGAATATTCACGTCTTGTTCGAGTCTTCAGTGCTTGGTGAACCGGTTTGACGCAGGTCTCCCATTCTCCCTGTGCTGAGTTAACTTTTTCACCTCTACATATTCTAACCGTGGTCTATCCCTAAGTTCTTGTCATTCACCCTTCCTTCCATTTCTACGTTCAGGGTTGGGTAAATTACTTTTCAAAAGTAACTATGTTACAGTTACTTGCCATAAATGGTAACGAATCGTTGTTTTATCGTTAGTTTTGTATTTAAAAATATAGTTGCTTAATAACATGCTCCTTGCTACTATAATTGACATGATTTGAACGGAATAGTAGAGTACAGTAATATGGGAAAACAAAAGGAACTATCACTACAACGCTACAACAACCTGGCGCTCGTGTGGTAGCAAACCTCGTGCATTAATAATAGTTCAATTCATGAAAAGCGAATATTATGTAGTAAAACTATATAATATGTTGTAACCAGAATGATAATAAAAATAATATTATCATCGAATACCAATGTCAACATGCTTATTTGAGAACGCTGTGGAACTGAGACTGCCCTGGTATTTTGTATTTAATTCACCTTGGATTCTTTTCCACCTGTGCACACTTAACTAACTTAACATCCTGTTTCAAGAATATACCAAGGCATCACTTCCTCTTCTGCTCCATAACAAAGGCACAACTGTAGAAACAAACACGTTTTAACTTCAATATCACCTGCGAGGTAATACCTCACGGATGATTCTAACAAGACATTTGGCGTACTTCATAAAAGTGACAAGAGGTTCGGTTCCAATTTTTGCATAGCAACAAAATGTCACGCTATTTCACATGCGTGAACACACAATTTCTGCCTGACACTATGAATATAACTTGCCATACTTGCTTAATCGACAGTATAATCAAATAAACTAGTCATTACTCGTGTTCAGCTACATAAATGTATTGTTTGGTACTGTTCTAGGCCTCATGTTGTTTTCTCTTTTCTTCTAGGTGAGTGGCGTTACTTCTTATTGCTGTCTGTAAGTTGAACTCAACACTATAATAATGTAGCTTGGAAATTAGCAAACTGGATTACTCCAGAAATTCTCTACAGTGTGGACTCGACAGTCTGCATGTAAATATGTGCACCATCTATTTAGGTACTAAGCCTGGATGGTGATCATTTATCCCCGGATTTTCTCCACACTCCCTCCAGGAAAATGCCAGGATAGTACCTTACTTAAAGTCCCAGGGCGCCTACCCCATCCCTGTCAGTAAATGAGAGCTAGGGTTTTAAAGCCATAGCGTCAGCAGTTCTTAAATTAGCCGATATCTCGCGAACCATTGTAACGTGTTTTTCGAGGGGTTTTTATGCCACTGGCATAAGTCAGTAGGAAGCCATTCTATATTTATTTACGCGGCAAATTGTTCAGCCAAGATAAGTTTTCATGTTAATTTATTATTATTATTAATTTATTATAATTATTATTAAGATATTTTTCGGAGCATTTTATAAAAATTATAAACATACAGAGAGGTTTTCTATGTCTTAGAAAACGCTATCAAGCAAATTATTACGAACGACAATATCATAGAAAATTATGTGATTACGGAATTTTACGGAGTTTCGTCAGTTAGGATATTATGAGAGACATGACTCACTGGAAATTCAAATACAGGCTGATTCTTGTTAAGAAGTATTACGCAAGCTTGGGTCGCAGCGTCAAGAAAAGGCGGATAGTTGGAACAGAAATCGACTTCATCATCCGCGCGCCGTGTAATGAGCCAGAGAAGGGGAAGTAGCATGTGGGGAGCAGCCAATCAGTGGAGACCACGTAAGCTGGAAGTCGGTACTGAGGTGGGGAGCCGACGGGTGGATATATCGTTCGGCGCGCCGTGGAACGAGGACAATCTGTGAAAGACTTGACTAGTTCGGTTGCAAGTATGTGTCGCTCCGATGTTCCGTGGAGTGGAGAACTATCTGTTTAAAACTTAACCAGTGTGGTTGTACGAGGGTATGGCTCCGATTTAGGACCATAAAGTCACCAAATCTACAAGTATAACATCAAATATCGACGGAGATGACGACGTCCAGGAGACTGTGGGAAGCACACAGCATCATCCAGTACGAGGGAAATGCTTTGGCAATTACCAGTGGTAAGCGCAAATGACACAGAAGTATGCAATCTCTCGTTTCTCTTTGTTTTATATTTCATATTTCAGTAACTTCATAGCTTGGGAATAAGAGTAAAATCAATAATTTATCAGACTCCGTTTTCACGTAATTTTCTATCGGTAATATTAAAATCGCAACGCTCCAATTTAAATTTTAAACTTATTATTATTATTAATTTTGCTATACTTGTTTTATATAATAAATTCATTTCTTTTACAATGCAATTTTTGCTTTCAGTAGGTAGCATTAGATATCGACCAATTCCTTCTCCTGATACAATTGTTTGTTGGGTTAATGATCAAATCATACCACGATCTGAGTGAATAGATTCTTGAAGGTGTTCTACCAGAGCTAGACGTTGTTAAATACAAATTTAGATTTCAACGTTGCGTTGAGGTCTTGGCGCCCATTAAAACAACATAGCTTAGGCAAAGGTAAACAGTTACATTTATCACCCAACAGTGAGGGTCAAACCGTTACACTTGTCGCTCAACGTGTGGGCTGGCGAAACTGTTACATTTGTCGCTCAACGTGAGGGTCAAACTGCTACACTTGTCGCTACCAACATGGAGCATTAATTAATGTTTCACCATTTATCGTAGATGGACATGTTGGGTGTCAAATGACATGGGATGAACCCTCCTTACCCATGGATTGAAGAGTCCAAAAAAAAAATCCCTTACCGTAAGGTCATCGAAATTTTTACCCCCAAATATCGTCGGAACCCGTACTTTTAGAAAGACGTGCTAGGGGTTGAATTAAACTGTGCATTGCTCTCTTTATCTTAAGACTTTTTTTTTTACAGATTTGCCCCAAAACAGCGTAGCCTAACTGATAATTTTTTAAAAATTATTGATTGGTTACGATGGCTATTTCGACAGAGATTGTTTCCCTAGGCGGGAAGAATGGCGGAAGGAATATTTTAATAAGTGGAGTCAGGATGGCCAACGGCTAATTAGTTACTATTTAATATTTAAGAAGCAGGTGTGCTTTAACACGCACGGACATAGTGGTAGCTGCACGTGGGGATTGCTAAAGATCACAGCGCAGCTTAAACAAGAATAAACCTGTCTTGAGACCGTGGGAACCTATTTTGAGGCCTCAAGATAGTAATTTACCGTGTAACGTTATTATTAAATTATTTGAGGTTTGTATAGAGAACGGTGGCTAGTCCAAGAAAGTAGCCTGAGCAAGAGAGAGAGAGAGAGAGAGAGAGAGAGAGAGAGAGAGAGAAGAGAGAGAGAATAATTATTACAGGCTACAATATTGCTGGCAAGCGTTCGGCCATGCAGTCTTGAGGCGCAGAGCAGTACAGAGAGGCAACGGGCGACCCTTTTCCTAATTCTAAGATTATGGCTGGCGGGAACTAAAAAGTCACAGACTCGAGATCTTCGGGAACTAACTATCAAAGAAAGATGTATAAGGGCTCGTTTTTACTTGGGATTTCATTTCCTTTACCGTGAATTATTTACTTTTGGATTCAGCAAAAAGAGCAAACTACAAATTCATTGGTCAAAGATTTTTCGAATTCATAATTGTAAAAACTTGATAAGGATTTAAATTATTGCATGTAATATTTAATTTTTACGATTTTGCCAAAATACTACACTAGCTAGGGCAGGTTCTGCGTTACCCATTTCATTTCCATCAGACTATACCTGTAACTCAGAATTGATACCTGTGAACTAATTATGATAGAAGCTTGAATACGGATGTAAATTAATGCGTGTAATATTTTATTTATTTCTGGGATTTTCTTATTTTTAGATTTTGTTAATTTGAGATTTTGCGAACAAATAATTGAATTTTATTTCATACGAACACCAGACTAGCAGTTAGAATACCCGAAGCTAGCCTATATCTTTACTTGGTAAACCGTGCTGTAAGAATTTAAACAAGTACATTTTGTTTGAACACGACTGTACCTTTGAATTAACTTTAAGGTTATTGACTTGGAGATTTCTGAAATGTAATGTTATAGAACAGCTGAAATGGAAAAGCGTAAACCCTTTGTTACTAGAGCAAGTTATTTTGTAAATTTTGCTTTAGAACCTAACAAGAAATTTGAAATTAGTTGTGTAAATATTTTTTTTTAAATGTTTAGTGTTAAAGTGGCTGTAGCAAAGTTATGTAACATGCTAACTGACGGTACTACAACAGGATTGCTCGAGAGGCTTTTTAGAAACTATTATTATTATTATTATTATGTAGATTCGCTTTATAACGCATGGCTATGCAGGTAGCAGGTTTGCTTTAACGTTTGAGCAATAATAATTTTTACCACAACGTTACATGAAACATTTAATTTAAATATAGTATTTTGTTGTTAGTTATTTAATTTTATAGTTATTATTGTTATTTTTGCTACACTTAACACAACAGCGTACCCGAGCGTTTTAATTTAAAAATATACACAGCTTCCCATGACAGTTATTTATTGTGGTTACTTAACCTGAGTGAAGCATTCCTGTGTTGATATTCCTTTGGTACACTTAATTTTCTCGCGAAACAAACAGTATTAGGATATCTAAGGCCTAATGTATTAATACTATAATGGCATCCGGAGCTTTGCGACCGGCTACGGTGTAACGCAAACTGTAAATGCTAGTTAACTGGCGGTGACTAATGACTCGCTGCTTGTCACACGGTTCCTGTAAATTACCTAATATTCAATTACATTTCCTAAAATTATTTTAAAATGTCGGCAACCCCCTCTTTAACACAAAGTTCATGGGACTAATGACCACAATGTTAAAAGTTTTTTACACACCTAAGTATACGGGGATGAGAACCAAGATGTTCAATATTTTACATACACACCCAAGTACACAGGGCTAATGACCGAAATGCGCTAAAATACATGCTGGTAAATTAATGTTCCATTAACAAGCTCGCAGCGAACCAGACTGGCCCTCACTGAGCAGCCTAGCAGAGAGGTAACAGCGGAAACTGTCAGTTGAAACCGATTTCTTGTTGGATAAGAGACACATGCCAGAGACTGTAGCCATTGTGGCTCAAGATCTGATTTTCGGCTCTGGGAGACTTATTTATGTGCACTCGAGAGATAGAATTTTACCTCGGTTGTTCTAAAAATGGTTCTCCATGGTTTCCCATTTTAACTCCAGGCAAATGCTAGGATGGTTCCTTACATATGACCAATAATCACCTGCATTACAAATAACTTACACATGTTACTATGGACATTATAATTACACAGGTTAGCATATACAAAACTGAATTTAACACAGTTAATCACCCACATTGTGCTGGAACCCTTTTTTGCACCCTAGACAAACGGTAGGATAGCCACGGCCGCTTTCTTCCCAATTCTCATGTTAATTACAGAACCAACAGCGGTGGCTACGCTCGCTAACGCATAGCGCTATGCTCACCATCTGCCTCTGTGGAAGTACATTTTAGTGGTTTACCCATTTTCAACTCCAGGCAAATGCTGGGACGATACCTTATGACAGGCCACGGCTGTTTACTTTTACATCCTTGCTTAGTTTTATTCATCTTTATTTATTAATTTTATCTCTCATCCTGACGCGCAGGTCGCCCATGGGCATTGACTAGAAAGACCTGCACTAGGCATCTCGAGAGGCCACATGACAAAAGAAACTCCTCCCGTGAGTTTGGCATTAGGAAGGACATTCGGCTGTAAAAACCACACAACACATAGGCGTTTATTGCATATTACCAGCGACACAGTTGCCAACGGTAGTAACAAGGGGGAGATATGTCTCTTGACACTATAAATTCCCATATACATTGTTCATTCTTGTCCAAACTAAGTATTGGTAGAAATTACGATACCATACTCTCTCCTTGCATATCATTACTGGTAGGTGTAGCCACGTGGATGGCACCGTGAAGACATTCCGGGCCCCGTCCGAGATGGTCAGTGGGTACAACAGCTGCAAACATGTCTAGATTATGAGGGTGTCACCAGCTGGTAGCAGCCTATCCCGCCAGCTTAAAAATAGCAGCCTGCAGAAGTTTGTGCATTCATTGATGGGTTCTGAGTTGGAACCGTAGTCTCAAACAAGCCCTCTCCTTGGGAAGCTAAATTGATCGGCAAGAGCGCTACCGCTGGGCTCGTCTAGTGATAGGCAATATAGATGTTTTCAACAATCGTAGGCAATATAGATGTTTTCAACAATCGATAGGAAACCGATTTTGTTTCTTATGCAGTAAGTTATATAGTCTTGATTAGCTTTACTTCTAAGTATAATGCCTGGGCTGAGGTAAGTGAGGGGAGTTTAATGATGATTCCTTTACTCCTTAAACAAACAGGTCACCTGGGGAAAAAGAGGGGCCCTGCGGTCTCAAACTGTTCACCTACAGGTTGTAAGCCCCTGGGGAATGTGAAGGACAGGTTCCAGACACAGGCAGGTGAAAGCAGTGTCGCTCTAAGCTTGGGCCCCTAGGGAATGTGAAGGAGAGGATCCAGACACAGGCAGGCGTCGCACTAAGCTAGGGCCCCTGGTGAATGTGAAGGAGAGGATCCAGACATAAGAAGGTGAATGCAGTGTCAAGACTCAGCTAGGGCCCCTGGTCGTCAACCCTAGTCCCATACGATGTGAACCACTGTGAATGTTAAGGAGGTGATCTAACAAGGGAATTGCCCATACCGTCATATCGAAACCCACAATGATATTTCGTAGAAATGATGAGGAAACCATAAATTATCCATTTACAAAAAAATAGCTGCCATTTCGAACTGGAAGGTATCGAAATCTTAATTTAAAAAATCCGTTTGACAGCGCAATTACTGGACAACCCTTGCATCTTGCTGGCTCGTGTGGCGCACAGTGGAGTGGAGTTGCAGTTGTGCTGGGGAGAGAGAGAGAGAGAGAGAGAGAGAGACAGAGAGAGAACGAACTGGCAGGCTACCACGCGCCAAGGACACTTCATTGTTAGGGAACGAATGTGAAGCATAAATGAGGTTCGTTAATCGTATGATAAAAACAGAAATATTTTTGACACTATGCACAACTTTGAGGCCACATTGTTCTTTAGTTTTCCTTACTTATTTGAAGGCAATATTTCGCAGGCACGTAGAACTCGGGAGGTCTCTCCGTTGTATAATTGGTTGCGAATTACGAATATTTAACCATGACCTTGAAACGTGGGGAAGAAATTGAAAATGAATGAAGGATTGCATTTTCAGTACGCTGTTTCTCTGATATAACTGAACGTCTTCACAAGCCTACACAATGTTTGTTAAACGGCGATACAAAGCTTTCCATTGCCGGAAGAAAAACTTTTCCAAGGGCTGTATTTTCCCTGGAGTGCCGGGAGGAATCAGGAGAATTTATATACTGTTGCCTGGAGGAATGTCTTAAAGACAGCTTTTATCACTATAAGTAGTCCGGGAATCTAACAGTAGCAAACACTTCTCTGCCGCAAACTGGGAAAAAGGATTACTTAAAACAATATTTTAATTCCTTTTTCCTGATTTTGTGGCTGTTACAATTATATTTCTGGCATGAAAAATTTCTTTGGAAACTCATGGACCGAAAGTTCCAGTTGCCTCCTATAGTACAGATAATGAAAAGTGAAAAGTGTACCGGCCATACTAATTGTAGGCATAATTGTGTACGAATGGGCAAGTGCATGAACTGATTGAGCAACTGTTTCTGTATGTTTCTCACCAACAAACGATAAAGTCCTTTTCGCTTTCATTTCGCGCATGAAACCACTCTGATCTGTATTGTATATTGAAGAAGGGGCGTAGTCTAAATATCGCTCTGTAGCTGCTTATACAAATTTCTTGACTTTATCTTTTTCATCTTCTTATGGCTGATACGCACGGGATACAAATTTCGTGATTTTTGTACTTTTTATTCTGTACTTTTTCTTAAAATGACTCAACCAACGAGTACATGCGCTGAAATTAGTTCGCCCCATTGAAATCTGTCGTGAAATTTGCAAGGCCCACAGTCACAGGTCTTCATCGCATACATTCCGCTTCAGCCTTCTTGCTTCTGCAAAGCGAGAAATTAATTTTGTATGCATCAATTTCCTGTGTACAATGGGACTTATTGATTCAGATTCTAATTGGTTCTTCCACTTGTACAGTTGTCGTATTGACGTCACCTTACAAGTTTTGTAAACAGTGGCGAATGAAAACCGCTTCTTAGCCCCATATTTAACCACAAATTTACAGCATTCCTCTTGTACGCAAGATCTGCAGTTTGTTTGACTTTCTTCTGTGGACTGGAAGCATAGCTTGAACTAGAAGATTTGTCAGGTGACTGCGGTGTCTCTTCACTGGATTGACTGGAATCAGATTCGGGGCTCAAGCTCGGATCCGTAACACCTCTTGTACCTGGCAATGGTGGGAGGCCTTCTTTTTCAGGTAATGCAGATGGGGTGCTTCCATTATAACTTTCACTGTCACTATTTCTCTCCAGATACGACTCGGAGATGATGCTGCCACCCATGGGATGATTTTCAATTAGTTCGATCACATGTCGACCCATCTCCCTGTCTTCCGAAGTTATTTCACGGGAAGAAAAGAAACCTTTTTCACGGAAATAACGTAATGCATACTCTAGATCTAGAACATAAGCCGGATTCATGACTGATCAAGGTTACGCGCACGATTCAGGTGATCACCAGGGCTGTCCACGTCGAGCTATATTCTAGCGCGTGCAATCCTATTAGAAATCTCCGTGCCGATTTCAGGACCTTCCAGTTCGAAATGGCAGCTATTTTTTGTACATTGATAATTTATGGTTTCCTCGTCATCTCTACGAAATATCACTGTCTGTTTCGATAGGACAGTTCCCTTATAAGCTTAAATATAGGTTGTGGCTCTCTGGTCACTGAATCTTGCCCCCACAAGGTGTGAACTCCTGCGAACGGCGGTAGAGTTTAGAGTAAATATTTCCTCATGGTGCTCTTTTCCGAAACTACGGAATACCCTTATCATTATCACGAAACGAACCGACAGCAGTGGTTACGCAGGCTAAAGCGCAGCGTAGTAGGTCATGGGGCCAAGCTCTCGGCTGACTCTGTAGACGCGTGGGTTTGAGCCCCACCGTTGGCCGTCCTTGAAATGGTTTTCTGTGGTTTCCCATTTTCAACACCAGGCACATGCGGTACCTTCCGACAGGCCACGGCCGCTTCCTTCCACATCCTTAACCAGTTTCATTCATCTCCATCCATTCCATCTCTCATCCGGGCGCGCAGGTCGCCCACGGGCGTCGACTAGTAAGACCTGCACTCGGCCTCTCAGGAGGCCACACGACAAAAAGAATAATAATAATAATCACGAAACGGAAAGAGAGCATCGGACCACTAATGCGAGTGAAACCTACGAATTGCTCAAAACACAACTGAATGAAAATACGTTTGCAAATCCGAATGGCCTAAAGCATTGCTATAAAACAATTGAATGAAAACATCAGTTAAACTATCAAATGCGAATAAACATAGCTTTAATACAACTGTGTAATAGCATAGGTTTACAAAACTTAATAAACGATCAATGGACAAAATATCTCGCTAACATAACCGAGTAAAATTTACTTCACTGAAACTCAATGAAACGAAATACAAGCACTAGCCTACTTCGTGAAACTAACTAAACCTGATTATACAAGGTATTGATTCGTGAGGAGAGAAATTAGAGATCTTACGAGGAAATAAACAGAACATAGTAGGCCGCCTCGTGGATAGCGTTGTTAGCTGCCACCCCAGAGGTTAGATTCCTGGTTCTGCTAAGAATTTAAAGTCTTGCCATGGTCTGGTACGGTGTCTCCAAGCCTCGTGATGCTGAATGGGAACCTGGCATATGCTGGAGGAGGAGGAGGAGCCAACCGATCGTAAAACTCCGGCCCAGTAGTTAAAAAGACGAAAAACCAATAACATTAGAATTACAAATACTCTAATACAGACATCGTAATGACACAGGCTATCAGATTCCCCACACACACTCTAGTACAAGATGCTAAATTACCTTAAATGAAACTACAACATGGACAAAAGATGTGCAAACATCAATTTTTTCGTATGGATTCAAAGGTTAGTGCTTTGTTCTTCACGGAACATCCACAATTTACTCCACTATCAAGGCTGTCCCTCATTCCTTTCTTTGGCGGCTGGGTTGTGAGCTCATAAACCAGAGGAAGGCAGCTTCTAAATGTGTGACGTGTCGGAACGAAGGGAAAGCCTGTGACGTGAGGCGAGAGTCGTGTAAAACCATGCTGCCTAGATCAACGGCGCTCGGCGAAAGGACCTGGAAGAGTCAGTCCACTGTCGAGCTCTCGATGCGAACAACATGGCGACTACAATTAAAACATACGTGTGCGAACAATTCTTTTCTATTATAAAACTGGCTAAATCCAAATCTCGAAGTACCTTGTCAGATCACAACCTAGCATGCAGCCAAAGATTACATCTTTCCTAGACACTATGTCATAATATTGAGGAACTAGTTAAGAAAAATGAAACAGAAAGTGTCGGAAAATGTCCCCGCGATTGTATTGTTCTGTATGGCTATTTTCTAATGTGCAGGGAAAATGGCACTATGTTTAGTTCTATTTACGTCACATTAACAACTTTTGTTATATATTTTTTGATAGGAGAGAGCTGAAAAATCATTGGTTATAATCTGTGATCAATTGTGTGACTGCAACAAGGAGCATTAACATTACATCCAAGTCGTTCAATTCGTTGTGTTAACACTCGATAATGTTTCCTGTCTTTTCCTACATTGCTGCATCCCGCATGCCTCATACTATTTCCTCGTCCTTAGCAGCAGCCGTACAAAGCGCGGTGACGTCACACGCTACACTAGTAGACTTCAGTGCGAGCATGTACAGCGGCCTGAGCTGACGTCACACCTTCATCGCCTGTCCTCCCCTGTCATAAATTGTCTGTTTCCTCACGAACCCGTTGGTTAATCAAAGCTATCGGGCGATAAAAACAGTGGATAGCCTGTCTCAGGAATCGAGCCGGCCTGCATTTTCATCTTGACCTGGCGTATTAGTGTGTTCTTTCCAAATGAGCTATTGCCATGTACACGTCCTGTCTTAACGTACGTGTTCTTCGCATCTGTGATTGTTCGAGTTTCAAATATTAGATATTAGTATTGGCGCTAACGATTACTTCTGTTTTCTAGAGTGTAAGCACGAACATACCATTGCGTGTATTAATAATAGGCTACATAGAACGAGGGTGCGATGTTTGAAGCTGACCCATTAAAACACCAAACAGACTAAATTTAACTTGGGGTAAATACAAAGCTTACTTTATTTATATCTGTCTCACCATTTTCTATTTTCGGCTCAAACGTTGTAATCATCCCGAATGAGATGTAGCCTATAATTACCAAATATACCCTCAGTGTGACTGGCTGCGTGGCGCAGCGGCAAAGTTTTCGCCTGCTGTGCCCATGGTTGCATGATCAAATCCTGGCGCAGTCAGTTCGTATTTGAGGGTGCGCAAACGTGAGGGAGCTGTATCAGTGGATTTACTGGCACGTTCAAAGGTCCTCGGGATGAAATTCCGACACCCCGGCGTCTCGAATAGTCTCAGTAGTACAACCAATAATAATAATAATAATAATAATAATATGGGGTTTGAAGACATTTTTTAGTGTTACCTTAGTAAACAAAAGTTTGGTGCTTTTTAGTCGGTTTAGGATTAGGGTATAACCAAACTCTTTTGGGTACATTCGTGTTCACCGACTGAAAAGCACCAAACTATTGAATAATATTTTTGGTTGGTTGGTAATTTGTTCGTTTGGGGTTGGTGTTAAATCTACTGAAGCTAATGGCATAAAATTTAGACATCCCTAATATAAAACTAGCGTACAATTTCTTCAAATAATACAATAATAATAAATCAAATAAAATATTTATTATTATTATTATTATTATTTCAGTTGGTTTGATATCCACTCACCGTAGTTAGTGATCATATGAACGGACGAATCGCTCAGCTCTAAAAACTCGTACACCGAACGTGAGCTACGCTTACGAATTCAAAGAAAAAGGACATTATCGCGATGAGATGACAAATTTAGTTGTAGCCTAACGGGGAAAGCAGGTTATGCTACGGTAATTCATTCAAAGAGACTTGTTAATAAAATACTATAATAGTGAGCCAAGGAGCGCGTAAGGGTAATATCGAGCAGAAACGATACTTGCGTCGTTTTATCTTGCATTCGAACTTTTTGATATATGATAAATTTGACTCAAAATTAGTGGTGTCTGATGGTCCTTTCACCATGGTGTACTGTTAAGGATCACGCCTCCAACTCCTGCCGAGTCACAAGACAGGTAACACAGTTTCTGCAAAATATTTTGCTTCGTGACATTTGCAGCCTTAAACTTTCCCTTTTCTGACTTCAATAACACAGCTGGTCGTTGACTACACAATCACTTCATATGCCCCCGAGGTAATAGCCTAGTGGGCCAGATACCAAATCTGTTGGGACAAACATATTTTTTTTGTAGAAAGCAAAGCCAACTCCATACAGTCGCCGGGAGTAGTGTAAGGTAGAGGCTTCCACTTTTTGTGACATCGGCACTAGATGGGATAGAGTTGTCAGCTCCATGCCCGGCCGTCTTTGCTCCCAGGAATTACCCAGGTACTCATTTCTGGTGTTGGCTGAGTGAACCACAGGGCTATTTGCGTTTCCGAAAGTGGTAGTTTTGTTTCTAAAATCCACTACCTAGGTGTGGATCGAACCCACTCCCTTTCAGTTAGAAGCTCAGCGCCTCGACCGACTGCGCCACGCAGCCCCTATATTTTGTGTACAGATCACATTTATTTCGTGATAATTTTCTTAAAAAGAAATTTATTTACAGCCCTTTGGAAAGGGTATTTTAAAATCACACTGGAGTGAATTTAGGACCATCTGAATAGCCCGATACACTTCGTTCGATCATCCTTCTAGGTCTAGTTTTTTCTGCACATAAGTCATCAGTGAGGTAACCGTCCCTTCTTTGCTTTTCAGCATCTCGTACAAATCCCTACGCGTGAGGATAGTGAGAGTCCCCTGCTGGCGCGTCTTTGGAACCAATAATCATTTTCTACTGTAAGAGCAATAGACCGCAATATGTTACTTGCCACGCTAAGTCAAATATTATCCCTAAATAATGGCATAAAAATCATGGTGCAATATTGAACTTATGTTTTTCAGTTTCACCAAGGTTTATAAAATATTCACACAAAATCAACGAATGTTTCACGTCACGTCTTTAACTTTCTTTCTTTCTTCGGCTTTTCTCCCCCAGGGGCTCACATCTTGTGGGACGTGGGTTGGCGACCATGGGATCCCAGCTGCGTCCGGCATTGTTTCCACTTACTTGTGCCGGGCTCCTCTCCGTCTTCTTTCCTGTCGACCTCCCTTGGTCAACTCTTGTTCTTTTCCGACCCCGACGGTATTGTGGTATCCGAGGCCTAGGGAGTCTTTCACATTCTCGCCTTAATTGGCCCATGTCTCATCTTTCCTGATCCCACCTTCTACGAGGGGTCAGACCTCTCGTTTTCTTTTCATTATATTTCCTTTTCTCTTTAAGATTCCCGCACTGTTTTTGTTACTTGGCTCCCAGTGTATCTAAATTCCCTTTAGCGATTTTTTCATCTACACTACATTTTGTAGGTATTTTTAATCTACGTTGCATTTTGTAAGTTTTTTCGATCTAACGTGCATTTCGCGATTGTTTTCAACCTCAATTGCATTTTGTAAAGATTGACAATCTAAATTGCTATTTAGTGTAAGTCTTTCAATGTAGGAGCAGGTTATTTTAATGTGTATTTTGAATTTCAATTGCATTTTGTAAGTATTTTCAACCAAAACCGCATTTTGCAAGACTCGATTGCATTTTGTGTGGTGGGCATTTTGCAAGTATTTTGATTCTCAATTGCATTTTGTGGGTATTTTGAATCTAAATTAAATTTTTTCAAGTATTTTCAATCTAAATTGCATTTTGTAAGTATTGTCAATCCAAATGAGTAGTTTGAATTTACCGTACATTTTGAAAGCATTTTCAATTTCAATTGCATTTTGTAAGTATTTTGAATTTCAATTGCACTTTGTGAATATTTTGGATTGGAAATGGGATCTTTCAATCTGAATTGCATTGTGTATTTTCACTTTCAATTACATTTTGTAAGTATTTTGAACCTCAATTGCATTTTGTACGTATTTTCGATCTCCTTTGCATTTTGTTAGTATTTTGGATTTCAATTGCATTTTGTAAGTATTTTGGATTTCAATTGCATTTTGCACGTATTTTGAACCTAGCCTACATTTGTGCGTATTTTTCAATCTAATCCTTTTGTGAATCTTTTCGTTCTAAATTGCCTTTTGTAAGAACAATTTGTGAGTTTTTTTCAATCTGAGTTCCTTTTTGTAAGTATCTTCCGTCTCACTTAATTTTCTTTCTGGTTTCCATTTCATTGTCATTTTCGCTATCACCCTGATCATTAGGGGCTGATAACCTAGATGGGTTTTTTTCTTCGGCTTTTCCAAATCAAATTAATTGGGGTCGCCGGAGCCAACCAGGCTCATTTTGGTTTTGGCTGGGGGATTTCAGGATAGATGCCCTTCCTGACGCCACGTGATTTTTCAGGTGGAAATTTTACCCCGCTGTCACCGGGATTCTAACCCCGGCCGGGTGAAAGACGAGCAGCTAAGCCACTGCGCCATGACGCCTACCTACGCCACGTCTTTAACTGAATAAAGAAATTCTGTCACACCAATTAAAGTATATACCAGCAATAAAGAGCATACCTGAAGGATTCCATTCCATTCGTGGTTCATCTGTTAAGTGTGATAGTTTTGTGTGTGTTCCGATTATATATTTTACCTGTAAAAGTATATGGAATGTAATCCTTCAGGTATGCTCTTCATTGCTGGTATAATTATATTTTAATTATTGATTGGACATAGCAGGGAGCGACAAGCGTGCTGTTACATCGTAGCGTAGCACTGTGCATTGACTGTAATTACTCAGCGGAGTTCGCGACGCGGCGTGTAGCATGTATTTTATTTTTTCTCTTCAAAGAGGTCTCCTCCGTAGCGTAGCGGTCAGCATGGTTAGCTCAGCCCTGGAGGTCCTGGGTTCGATTCCCGGCTCTGCCATAAAATTTAAAAAGTGGTATTAGGACTGGAACGGGGTCTAGAATCTGGAAGTACCCGGCTAAAATAAACCCCCAAAAATTCTACCAACATGGATCAACCTGGGATAAGGACACATCAAGAAAGTAGAATGCGTTAAGAAAGCCCCAATGGTAAAAGAACAAATGAAAAACTAGCTCAAAGTGAACTCGGAAAAAAACACTAATACTAATCTCGGGCATATGGCTGACGTTGGAAATATTGCCCCACTGGTCCTCCTAACACATCCTGTTCTTAATATAAATCACTAAATAATAGAATATTTAAAATATAAGACTCAGTTTATTAACTGAAAACTAAGTATGTTCTAAATCGAAGTCTACAACCTGCTTGACAAAAATATAAATGTTTCGTCTTATCTCTGACGAATATATCAAGTTATTGCATCAGTATGCAATGTTCCTATTCATGGAAATGAAAATCCACAGCCTGTTTCCAGTCTCCGACCGGGTCAGGAATGGAATGAATGAAGCCCCCATCTAGCGGCGAGGATATGAACTGTGCCGGCTGCCGAGGCCTGACGCACTCCTCTGGGGCAATGATTAAATGATTCCTATTCATGGAAATGCTGATATACGATTTTACAATATCGCATAATAAATACAAATTCACTAGAAAAATATTAAACACGAGTTATTTACAATAATTTACAGTAGTATCTTCTCATCGAGTCTCGCTATGATTCTCATTATCCATTGACATTATCCTATTAACATTTTCTGAAATCATAATCTGCCTTATTTGACAATCAACAAAGTTTATCAAACGTAGTGTCTCTCAAGTAAATTTCAATCGTAGCTTCATTTAATTACAACATTATAATATTATTTCCAATTATTGTTTCACACTGGATATTCGTTAAGTTTAACAATCTATTTCAAGATACATACATTTCCCTTTAATAAACATTTAAATGGTGGGTAATATTTAAATTCCAGCATTGTGACTTCAATGATCGTGCTCTATTCACGAGTAATACTCATTATATAATTCAGCGACTGCTTATCAGCTCGCGCAATTCCCAAAATTCCATTACATAACTGGCAATCTCGCCACACTAGAGATTCCTTATAAAAACTTAATACTATTTCCGGATATCCACCGATATCGAAATAATATTTAAACAACTTCATTAATACCTGTATTGGTTCATTCAATACGAAAGATAGCTTTCATTAGCTGTATGTAATTTTCCTCACCTAAATTAAAAGTTATGTAAATTTCAATTAACTATCAAGAAATGACATGCTTCGCAATTAACATGATTATCACAGTGTCAATCCGCTCTTGGAAAAACTATCACAATAGTTCCATTATTCTTTAACTTAATTCATTTCATTTATGAATTCCAACTATGTCATATTTATTCATGACTTGATATCGAGATTCAATTTTCAATTATAATTCATTTCAACTATGAATTTCAACACTTAAAATATTTATCAGAGATTACATTTTAATACATATCGAGATTTAATTCAGATCCGCAAAATAAATTCAAAATAGGTCTGCCTCTTATGAAAATCGTACAACTCATGGAAAAATGCCTAATAGTAATAGGATGCGATATAAACCACTAGAATTATACGAAATCACAAAAGACTAAACCAAATCGAACTATCAAAATCGAAAACTGAACTTGCTCTAATCCAACAAAAATATCTCTACTCGGTTAACTTTACTCGAAAAATGGCTATTATTGCCTAATCCAAAAATTGTTGCAAAGATCCACTTTAAAAATGTTACTAGACTTCAATGAAAGTATCTAGCTTCACGTAGAATAATAGTCATAAGAAATGCAACACTGTATAAAATGACGAACTAATTCTGTTCTGTAATCCACGAAGTAACAGAATAAATGTTGTAGAATGTTCATAATTTCGTTGTAAATCTTCTTCCTAATACATATTCTTATACAAAGATATCGTAGTGAAAATCCACAGCCTGCTTCAAGTCGACCGACCAGGTCAGGGAATGGAATGAAGTGATAGTGGAGAGTGTTGCTGAAATGAAATTGTGACAGGGAAAACCGGAGTACCCGGAGAAAAACCTGTCTGCCTCCGCTTTGTCCAGCACAAATCTCACATGGAGTGACCGGGATTTGAACCACGGACCCAGCGGTGAGAGGCCGGCGTGCTGCCGTCTAAGCCACGGAGGCTCCAGTAGTCTTCTTCCTAAAAACACATCTTCTTGATAAATATTTATTCTCTACTAATTATAATGCTCGTATTTTAATTTCAAAAATTTAATATCAATGTTGCAAAACTAAAATAACAAAAGTGACTATCTACATAAAAATTGACTCCGTAGGTGCATTCGTAATCGAATCAAAACCTAAAATAGACTATCAGATAAAAGTGACAGAAGCGTCAAGTTTAATCTTCCAAGTCCACTTTCAACATACTAAAGAAATATGGTGAAAAAGGCAATCTTCAGGTATAACTTGATTCATACTGTCTACTATTAAAGAAATCTCGCAGCTACCTTATGTCTTGAAGCAGATAAATGCGTGTAAGAGCACACATTGTTCCTGGGATCGAACCATCATCCTGGGTGTCGAGAGGTTGAAGCCTGGTCTGGAACTTAGCGATCGAACCAGTCTCCTCTCCTGTCCGAATACCTGTTCGCGACGCAAGACCTGTACCAAGTACATGCCTGGATGGGCCTGTAGCGAAGAGATTGTAGACACCTCCAATCTTCTTTGTAGATTCATTATATGGTAGAAGTAATTATCTCGGTATTATTTCTAGAGAATTCTTCAGTCTCTTCTTATATATACGTCTGCTTATGTATTCCATGATTGAGGCATCGGTTACAATTAGATTCTCAATTCCGCTTTGTGTTGCATTCCTTCTGAATGCTTAGCAACTCATTACTTACTACACGTCAACATGACTGGTTGGCAATTCCTCTCAACTCGGTAACGTATGACATGGCAGTATACTTCGTAGAACACTTGTTGATAATGTAAGCCCACTTGTTATAGTATCCAGCTTACTAAAAGTTTATCAAAAGCACAAAGTTCATTCGCGACACTGTTATATTCCGTATCACGCCAACATCGGGTTACGCGACCGACCCGTGTTCTCGCGGTTGTCTGCTTGTAGGCCTATGCAGTGAAAACACCGCTCCCGTGCCGTACTTATAAAGCGCACTGTTTCAATATATATTTGAGACTTGTTATGCGTACAGTTTGAAGACGTGAGTGAGTGTACTAATCCAGTGCACGGGACAGCTGTGTTGGATTCTTCCCATGATGCACCGCTTTCCGATCGATAAAAATCGACGCTGCATGCCGTTGATGCGATATATATATATAAAATATCCGTAAATGTCTTCAGAAAACTTATTATAATTCATTATGATCCCATGTTGTAGATCCTCTCTGTAATCTCTGTAAATATCAATATCCGTTGGTTTTATGTCGCGGTTGTACCGCAGCCATCTTGTGTAAAAGTTCGTCCTTCGAAAACGTATGTGAGCAGGGTCATTGTGGACGGACTAGGACAGGGCCATCCAGTCATTGCGCTCCGAGAGCGCGGCCGCGCTCGGGGAGCACTGGGCAGTCAGACTAGCGCTCTCTCCCCCACCACCATTACACTGTGGCAGCGAGGAGACCTGAGACACACGGACTATGTTCGGACCGCAATAACTAGATACGTACGCACAGTCGTGCAGGCGACGGCTTTTGTGGCATTGTTGACATCATATTGATAGGGCTGTTTTACCATAATAGGATATATACTGCCATAATATGTATGTGTAAAATCGAATGTTACTCCGACGCATGGAATGTGCGGGAAACGAACGCAAGTGTTAAGTAAAGAATATTGTGATTTATTACAAAATGAAATGAGAACATATTAGAGAGGAAAATTCAACAACATTTTACCAATATAAACAGATAGTAGAGGCCTTGAGTGACTTTTTCTCCGTCGTTTTTACGAATTTCTAGTTTTGGAGGAAACAATCTTCTCCAAATTGGGTACAATATTTCTGGACCCAGCTATTCGTAAACAATTGCACAAGTTTCTATCTCTGATCGTTGCGCGATGTTTACTTTTGGTAAGCTTAAGAACTGAAAAGAAACGCTCACAAATGTACGTTGAGCCGATCATTGACAGAACTTTACTTGCATGTCTATACAAAAGGGGATATTCTTCTTGCGGAAAGCCACTGTAAAATTCTTCTAAACTTCGTGACATTAGAAAGCGGTCTTTAAGACGAACATTACATTGCAGTTCAACCAGCTCTAATTGAAATAGCTGTGGAACACTGTCTGCACTAATTGAAAATGGTCGAACAAATACATCTAACATCGCTTGGAGTCCTGATAATTCTGAAAGTCGCTTGTCAAACTCTTCTTGTAATTGGCGAATTACCTGCAAGTACTCATCAAAGTCGACACCTTCTTTCACTGTTTCAAGCGATGGAAAATGTCCAGTGTTCCTTGCACGCAACTGGTTTTCCCACAAAATCAATTTTCTTGTGAACGCTTCAATTTTTTCCACCAAATCACAGATGTTGTGCTTTTCGCCCTGAAGCGAAGTGTTCAAATTATTCAGATGGGCAGTAATGTCACATAAAAATGCCAAGTCCGCCATTAACTTAGGGTCACGCAAAAGAACTTCGGGGCCGCCCTTTCATGTCACAGAATGTATCTATTGCGTTCCGCAAGCAAAACACACGATTCAGCACCTTCGCCTTGCTCAGCCATCTTACTTCTGCATGGTACGGGATATCCAGATGCTCCGCGTCGATGTCATCCAAGAACTTTTTGAATTGACGGTGCGTGAGTCCATGGGAGCGAAGATAATTTACCATTCGCACAACTGTTCCCATTACATCTTTAAGCTTGGCGACTTTTGCACAGATTGCCTCCTGGTGTATGAAGCAATGGATCGCCGCCATTAGGGTACTACCGTTCTCAGCCATTTTTAACTTTACATAGCTGAGGAACCCTGTGCGTACACCCCGTAAAGCAGGAGCTTCATCCGTCGTTATACTCGTCAACCGCTCCCATTTTAATCGTATTGATTCAAAAACTCCCTCCACAGCTTGGAAAATATGGAAACCGGTGGTGGTGTTTTTGAGAGCTACCAAGTCGAGGAAATCCTCGGTGACCCGAAGATCGTCATCCACCCCTCGAATAAAAATAATGAGCTGTGCTGTGTCCGCAATAGAGCCGGGCAAAAGGCTCTTGAGTTCCGATCGGTCTCGTTGGACGAGAATAAAAAACGGAAATGATGGTTCCGGAACTGGCATTACCGATAATGTGGGCTCGATAACGATTATTCTCGACATTATCGCTCGTTCTCGCTTGGGCAATATGGCGCTGCCTGAAGGCACTGAGGCTTGTTTGTGTAAAGATTCAATGGAAATTGTTCATTCCGTTGACTGGAGTCTGCGAATTGGAAGAATCCACTCAACTTCAAAGATATCATATTAACAGACTACCCAAGGTATATTGAGCATATCATCCTAATAACATATGGAAGGAGATTTTGATCGTCAGTCGGTATTTTTTGGTCATTAAATTTCAGCAAAAGAAAATTCTATTTGACGTGTAGGCTATATATTAAGATCTTTTCGTGTAGTGCCACATTCAAGCACTACCGTATGAAACTTTCTCGTAATAAAACCTGAAAATTCATGCACTCTCTATATTACTAAAGCCCCTGTGATGCAACTGTGTTCTGTCGTATGATTTTTGTATTAAGATACTGGTATAGTGGTCGTCATAAACAATAAAACGTAACGGAACAAAAATTAAAATTACTATTATACACTGAGGGGAAAAATGGTACAAACATACACAGTGAAAACTTTCGCGTTGGATACCTGACACTCTTCTCAAATGCTCCTACCAGTTTGAATAATATTCTCTAGTCGTCGGGCATACGAAAAAATAATGTTCACTTTCAAGAATAATATTAAGATTGATTTTATCTTTCGTCATAATGGCTTTGCCATATGCTTAAATCACCGCCATTACAATCACGTTCCTACGCACGTGCTCACACGTTGCATCATGGGTAGAGAGAGCAACGATATTACCTTGTGATCGAACGAGACTTTGGAGTATCGGACGAAGTGCCATTCCCGCGGTAATGAGTTGTTCTCAGTGCAACTCCCGTCGCACTATTCTCACTCAAACTATCATATCATTGGCATTTATAGACAAATCAGTGAAGTGTTTGCACTGACATGATTAATACACCGCATGCCACAAACTGGTATTGTTTTCAAGCAAAAAATCAGAGTTTTTAGTAGATGAAATTAGTTGAAACTTTTCAGCGTAATATTTTCAAAGTGTATTTTCACCATCGCAGCCAATTTTTGCACTATAGTTGCCTTTAATAACAACCAGTTACAAGGTGGAGAAGAAGATTGAAAGTATTCTTTAAAGCAAATTGCTAGTCAGTAGGGCTAAAAATTCAGGAGTCATACGCGAGAAACTTTCTTGTAGCTCTTCTCTGCTACGCCAATTATTTGAGTTTATTTTACTTTAGGGGCTACAACATCGTGATCATTTTTGTTTTCTTGTGTGTCAACTTTGTCTAATAACCTGTGTTATTATGGTGTCTGTAGTAGTGTGTGTATATTTGTAACTGAGGGTAGGAGTGGTAGGGAGGTGGCAGATGCGAATTCAGTTCAATGTGATCTTCTTGGGGTGTATCACTTCATACTGCTTTAAATTTGTCAAATGTAAGAACGAGGAATGGTGTACATTCCGGAGTTATTACAGAAGGCTTCGACTTTACACGTGCAGCGGCTTGAGTGACATGTGCAGCGGCGTGAGTGGGTCTGCTTTTTCCTTTAAATAGATACTGTCGATAACGCCGAGAAAAAAGGAGTTCCGGTATTATCGAGACTCCCAGTCAGTACCGGTATTATCGAAACTGAAGATTCTCGTTCAGCGGAGAGACCTGGCCTTGAGTGCGCTTGGTTGGGGGCGATACTAGCCATGCGGAAACTTAAGATCCCGATCGGAACTAGAGCAAATTTGCGCGGCTCTAGTCCGCATTGTCGGTTGATTCGTCGAGGGCGATGGAAAATGATACAAATTTTGCTGCCTTCTCCATTAATTGCTGTTCCATATCAACGGACATATCGTCTATTCTGCGAGCCACAGTTTGAGGAGAAAGAGAGATGTTTTCAAATTTCTCAACTATCTCCGTAGGACAAATACATGCCGCCACGTCCATTAGGCACTCCTTGATGAAATTCCCTTCCGCGAAGGGTTTCCCAGCTTTGGCAATTCGCATCGAACATTTGTAGCTTGCTCGTAAAATGGGTCCACCAACCTCACTCTCCTCTATCTCCTGTCAGACAAAAATACGGAAAGTCACAATTTTAGTGTTCTTCAGATAATTAAATCATTTGTTCATTCCCATTTGTAAACAAGCATTTTAAAATTAAGGCAACAATACTTACAGGAAAGTGCTGCTTGCAATTTTCTTTCAATTCTTCCAACTTAGATTGCCGACTGGCGTCTGTCATGTCACCGTAATCATCCCTGTGGTTGGCACTGTAGTGCCTTCCCAAATTGTGTTTTTTTAAACACATTAAATCTCGGTGGCCCGCTAAACATTTGGCATGCCCTTTATAAGTTGTACAGAAAAATGAATTTTCCCATTCTGCTTTAAAGGCTGCTGCTTCACCACTCTTTTTTTTTTTTTTTTTTTTTGTATGATGTTCAGTCATGACCACTGTGAAACTGATTTACTTATACGTAGTGATGAGAAGCGTGATGCAAAGCTCTCGATCCAGTCTGAGCAACCGATGCAGCCCGTGCCTTGTAATGCTGCCTCGATGCTGTATGTGAAGTCAGGCGCATGTGGTTGATGTCTCGAGGTAGTGCTGGCAAGCGTGAATCAGAGCTCTCGATTATCTCAATGATTTAGTATCGAGACGTCAGGCTCTTGCTATGTGCTGTTCCTCGCCTGTAGTCTGTTTGCTTGCTGATCACTGTGCTTGCCACGGTGGGCGAATGGTTATGGTGTCGGTCTAACAACTCGAAGCTTACAGGTTCGCTCCTGGCCATGGTAAGGCCGGTATTACACTATCAATGGAATTTTATAAAACTGAACTTTTATAAAAGTTACACAAAACAATCATCACACCATTACACTACATCAAATATGTTATCATAGTTCAGCAGAATGTATGAAGGGCAGTTCCTTTTTCACTTAACTACTGTATATTATGGTAGTTGAAATTCTGTGGTGGCAATACCGGTATATACAAGAAATGGAAAGATAAAGTGAACGTCTATAGGTTAAACCATGGAACGCACGAGTAAAATCTTGGTGAACGAGCTGCAGTACGAGAACTTTAAAAATGACCATAATATTTAATTGTTAATAATTATGAAGAAATGAATGATTATGACGTTCCAAACAACCACTGCCCGTGCAAATAAAGTTGAAACATACGAAATAAAAAGTAAGCAATAAGTGGAATTCGATCCTTGGTCATATCGCACGGGAGTCGAGCGCTCTAGCCCTTCCGCCAACGACCAATTGCTCTTCGCGGTTTGTTACATATTATATTATCTACAGGTAAAGATAAAATTCATATTTACACACGCTTGTAATACCATAAGTAAAATTGACGAATGACCTACAATACAAATATTACAGTATAAAATGCACTGCTATTCATGGCTTATTTCAGTCTATTTAACTATTTAAGTCTTCTTTATATCCTGAAATGTGCGTCCTTTGTGGACAGCGCTTATAGCCTCGGCTATTTTACCTATTATCTGTTAATTATGTTTTACATTGTATAAAATTCATTATGTAACATATTATGTAACATTTCATGCATTTCACACTCTGATATCAGCATCTTTGTTGTGGTAATATTCCGGCTGTTATGATCCGCCATTTTGGATTGAATCTTTCATCAAAGATAGAATGGTGATTATACATTTAATAAAATGAATTTTATAAAACCACCTTTTATAAATTATTTTCCCATTAGACTGCCGTATCTTTTATAAAACGTCTTTTATCAAAGATCTTTGACAAATTTCTTTCATAGTGTAATACCGGCCTTCCACCGCTGAGACCCGAATTGAGCATGACTCGAGATGCATCGAGAGTACTGACGTGAGTCTAGAGTATCTCGAACGAGACTTTTGCCCATCACTACTTATACGCTGTCAACAAAGCGCATTGGACTAGACTAGCGACTGATGGGTCAGGTGCCCACTTCGGCGCGGCGGGCAGACCACGTTCTCAGCTAGCAAAGCTCCTCCCATCATTACTGAAACAACCCACGAGCTCGGTGCACTGGCTTAGAGCGCGGCCGGAGCGCTGGCGCTCGGGGAGCGCTGGCGCTCGGGGAGCGCTGTTTGGATGGCCCTGGAGTAGAAGTCATCGCTTCTGCAAAGTAGGGTTGCCTGAGCGATTCCCCTAAGCTCGCGTCTTGCTTGCTATAATTCACAACTGGAAGTTGAAATCTCCACATTCAAGTGAAATAATCGCTTCTTATAAAAACATGTAAGCTATTGATACAGAAAATACTGGTACAGTACTATGCCCTTATTTCCGTGTAGTGTGACCGCCAAAATCCCAAGATGAAGATGGATCGCAGCATTCAGCATTAGCCCGGCTAAAAATACTTACCGAATCAACTGGCATATCACACACTGGAAATAAGGAACATATAAACCTGAAATAAATAATTACTATGGTCAATCCTCAACAGGATCAAGCAACAGCAACATTAACTAGAGCATATGAACTCTCATACCTCGGGCCTAACGGGAAATAGGAAAATAGGTTCGAGCCACTGTATACTGACCATAGCATTTAACTAACCTCCCACTATATATAAATCATAACGCAGAGTTACTATAAAAAAATGGAAACAAGCAACCTTAAAATACGTGCCTGCTCATTTATTCAGAATAAATTAGTTATCTCTGAATTATAATATTAATTTGTTGACAACACAAATTTTACAGCATTCGTACATGAAATACGTTTCGGATAACATCGTTAGTGTTCCATTAAATCATTAAAAGATTCGAAAATCCAAAAATCTGGCACTTTCCTGCTGTGTCCTAATTTTCAGAATCGTTACTAATAAAAATGTTGTTAAATTTACAATGTTGGACGAAATGAAGCTAAATAGCGACGGCCTCTCGCTATTACAATAACAACTTCTTACTCTATACATTAGGATCCAGAATCCTACTCCTTAATTAATTAATTACTTAATTAATTAAATATGTATAAAATCTTAATATTGAATAAACATGGATTATTTACATTTATTTACAAGATGACAACATTATCTACCATTACTGTGTCCTTAAAATGTTTCTATAAACATTGTTCTGACTTCCACTAACTTTCATGTTATATCAGGGTTACTTGTCATAAATTGGGCTTAACAATCCACTCAACTAAGTTCAGATTATCGTATTATGAACTTCCATCTAGTCCTTCAATTTAAATAACAATACTAATAACAAATATGCTCTTTCCACAAATATACCAGGAACGCTATATAATTACGTTGAAGACTGTACCTCTCCCATTCCGACAAGCAGCTGATCAGTCAACGCACATAAAATGCCGCTGGGATCTGATCCTCGCTCTGCCAGTAGCTTTCATTCTCTTACCATTACGCAACGCTGTCTCCATTCCCAACACAATACCTCTCAGGCCTTGAAATAATTCCACAATACACCACTGGCCTACCTCGTTTCAACAAACGGAATATTCAACTTACATCTTTTACGTAGCATTCACTTGACGTGGCCACGTTACCATACGTAATACTTACTTCCCAGATTAACACTCTTCCAAACATGAGGGTAAACATTTCTTACCAATTCCCCAATAATACACTTGCCCGGTAAGGTTGCACGGAATAATTACAATACTCCAACCTGTGCCAACCTTCATCGTTTCAACCTCTGTTGAAATCGTTGCACACCTCTGAATAATTACTGCGTTGTTCCTCAAATAAAATAACAGCTGCTTCAGTACATTTCAACATGTACTTAAAAGTTCCCTTTCAATTCACAGGAGGTTCGAAACCTGGCGCAGTCAGCTGGCATTTGAGGGTGCGCAAATGCGAGGGAGCCTTGTCAGTGCATTTACTGGCACGTTAAAGATCCCCTTCGGGGCAAAATTCCGGCACCCCGGCGTCTCTAAAAGCCAGGGTAGTTAAAAGGGACGTAAAACCAATATCATTATTCAATTCACAGGTATTATAATAATTTGCTTTAATAAACGATAGCATTCTCCAAAGCTCCATGGCTTCCTTTCTAATGTCCATCATAACAGATGTGACATTCCTTAAAAACTTCAGTTCCAAAAGTATTTACTTTAGTTGATTAAAATATTTCCATTAGTCACTTGAATAATTCGTTAAATAAAGCCACGATATCACAATCGTGTGTATTTCTTAAGTTTCTATGACATTTAGAACAATCCCATATTGTTTTCGAGAACATCATACACTGACTTCAGTATAACTGACTTTCAACTAGATCTGACATCGATCGTATCGTAAACCTTGAATTCGAAATTCAATTAAACTATTATAAATCATCTGAGAATATCAAATCAGATGAAAATTCAAAATCCACAAAATCCAAAAGATTCAATCCTGAATTCGAAATTCCTTAAATTCTGAAGATCCTTCATCTGAAGATCCTGAAATTGTGAAAATCCTGAAATTCTGAAAATCATTCAAAAGTAATGAAAATTCAGTATCCAAAAATTTCCAACTAAGGACTCGACTAGTCCTCTTATAAATTAACTGCTTAGTTAACATGGCGAACACTAAGGTCTCAATACAGTAAAACTGTCTTCAAATAAACCTCCAACAAAGGTGATAACATAAATTCAAAGTCGACGATATTAACATGCTAGAATAGCAGATATTGTAGTAATTTAAATTGGCCACACAATAGGCATGCTTCTAGATCGGCTAACTACAGAACTGAGTCTACATAATGGACATCCTGTCTTACTTTGAGTTGAATATAGATGAACAAACGATGAGAGATGCGTATTTTTATACGTGCTGCGAATTGAGCCTCCATCCTCTTCCTGGGTTCGATGACAGCACCCCGGGACCCCTCACTGCTCCATGGTGGTACTCATGCCCCGCACCAAGAAGTTACTCCGTCCTCGAACCAAGTCAGAGCTCCCGGCAGGAACGCTCGTCCAGTCCAGGCTCCTCGTTTGCCCTCGGACTCTCTCCCAGTTCGACCCCGGCTCCAACTTCATTCTTGTTCTTCTTCTCGTTCCTCTGGAAGGTCTCGTAGTCGCTCTCCATATTTGTAATAATGTTCAGTTCATGATATATGTATTGTAGTTTTGAGTACTTGAAGTCGCCGTGTAGATATCAAGTCTACGACTTGTCATTTTAGGTCTCGTCACCTGTAAGCATTCTCAAGACCATAATGTAGGCTAAATCTCCCACTACATATTTAGCACGAAATCATCTCTACTGTAGAATTACATGTCCCTCTTAACCAAGTCTTAACAATGTTGTCCATCTTCATGTTGCACAATAAGTATAAATGAGCCTTCAGCTTCAAACGACGTTTCCCTTTAACAAAGTGTCTCTCCAATATGTGCTTACAGTTTCATTTACAGCGCACACGCTTCCGTTCACTCCTTCGCCTTTTCCCGACCGCACTTCACGACACACAATGCATTTCTTTGTCTAACAACGACAATCTTCTCTACACAAAATACTACGTAAAATATCGTCAAACTATACCAAAAGTCTCGTGCTTTTCACACTGCACTTGCACGAACATATATATATATTCGTTTAGCACTGAAATCAAGCATTATCTTACTCAAATTACAATCTGGCAATCTACTCGTGCACTGCGCGGAGCAACAGATCAGCACGTCTGATCGGCTCGAAGGTCGCCGCAATAGTCTGCTCCACAATGGCGGCCAATCCTTCTTACTTTTGAACCTAGCTCAACACCCCTAGATCGCTCGTTAACACGGCGTGAACTTGAATATAATTAATTCCTGTCAATCTGTGGCAAATATCTTAGGAAATCTCTTCGTAATAATTCATTAAATAAATGTAGCTAATTATTCCAAGCCTTTAACTTCTTATAAGAATTCAAATTAGCATAATTGCTTAGGCTGGTAATTACTTCGATAAATTCGCTCATTGGTCCCGGTCGTCACGTGTTCTTTGCCTAGCAACAAGCGATCACCTATACACACCTATTTTCGTTGTGCGGGTAGTCGGTCTCACAGGAGAACCAATCTACTCTACTCTTTCTTCTTGAAAATGAAAATCCACAGCCTGCTTCGTCTCCGACCGGGTCAGGAATGGAATGAATGAAGCCCCCATCTAGCGGCGAGGATATGGACTGTGCCGGCTGCCGAGGCCTGACGCACTCCTCTGGGACAATGATTAAATGAATGACAGATGAAATGAAATGATAGTGGAGAGTGTTGCTGGAATGAAATTTTGACCGGGAAAACCGGAGTACCCGGAGAAAAACCTGTCTGCCTCCGTTTTGTCCAGCACAGATCTCACATGGAGTGACCGGGATCTACTCGTTCTTCTTGTTGTATTATTTTCAGCAAGCTAACTCCTGATTGGGCAATTCCCTGTCGCTGAACCGGTCTAAAGTCCACTTTCCAGCCTCAATCAATTTACATTACTCCCTGGTTAAATTTTATATGTGAGTCTGGCATAACTCATACCACGAATTCGGGTACAGTACCTACTGTAAGGGCACGGCCGCCTCCTTCCCTCTTCCATGCCTATCCATCCCAATCTTCCCTTCCCTTCCCATCCCTCATGAGGCCCTTGTTCGCTTTGCAGGTGAGGCCGCCTGGGCGAAGTGCTGATCACACCTCCCCAGTTGTTTCCAATCCGACCAAGTGTTCTCAGCTCTAGGACACTGCCTGGAAAGGCGGTAGTGGTGAGTTCCCTCGCTGAGTAAAATTTACTTTAAAAAAATCTGTTCTAAGAGACGAAATGCAATCCATGGACATTATTTTATTTTTTGGCTGACAACATGATGCTCTGTCTGGTGGGCCCAAGGTAGCGGGATTGAAGCGCGGTGCAGTCAGTCGGCATTTTAGGGTGCGTACATGCGAGGTAAGGTTGACTAGTACGTTAAAGATCTCTTTAACGGCAAAATTCCGGCATCCCGGCGTCTCTGAAACCCCAGCAGTAAAATCCCACGACGGTTGTTATTGCTATTATCCTTTTGATTTATGATTCTGATTTACCAATTTGATGTATCATCTGTACAGTAAAATGTGTATTAAGTTGGAGCTGTAAGTTTTATTGATGAACGTAATGATAACAATAATAATAATTATAATATAACGGCCCCTTGCGAGAAATCTCGCGCATGTTCATAAACCACTCTTTCCCCAATAGGTTTATAATGAGACTTAAGAAGAAAGGTTATTAAGAATTAACGTTTAATAGTTTTAAGGTTTTAGACGACAACTCATAATTGCAGCATGTTAGAGCATCAGTATTTGCAAATTGCACACTTACAAAAATCGATATTTATGAAATTGGAATGCAACTCGTCACTGCTAATGTCATTTATGTGCTGAGTCCATTGATTGGCAGCGAACCAGTAAGTGGCAGCGAACCAGTAAATGAATTAACGTTTAATAGTTTGGACATAAAACATTCACGCCAAGTCATTCCAGACCTGCGGCAATCCATTCGGTACTTACTTTGGGATTCTTTCTAATTTCCCGTTTATCATGTTTGGTAAGGACTTCCGGTCGTACAGTTCATGGCTTGTCTCACACTGTTTTCAACACACATCACCTATCGTTATTGACTGAATGGTCTTCCATCCGGTTCTGATATACCTTAAAATATTTACACTGATTACAAAAAAATAGTCAGTTTTCTTGTCTCCTCACTTGTTTCCTTACAATTGTTCCCCATTTTAACATTCAACCTTGTGTTGTTCCGTAACATTGCCCGGTGACGATCACCCCATCTCACTATCCACCACACACACAGTCAACATGAACATTTCTTCCCTGTGTCAAAGGAACATTGGGGATGACTCTGTCTTTGTGAATTCTTTCTTTCTCTCTCTCTCTCTTGTGACAGTCGAGAAATTATTTGTTGCTCAGTATCATTGTTACGTGAAAGCGGTTTTTTTTTTCGATTTCAATGACCTATATCCGTTTTCCGTCTCGGCATGATGAGTTAAAAATCACTCACTGAACTATTAATTAAATCGGTCGGATCTAAAAGCATTAAGTCAGAAACGGTCATTTTTTTAAGAATTAGTATTCTGAACTATTGACCCAAGGGTTTTGGAACGGCATAGGAAAGAATTAAGTCTGCCTTCTGTTTAAGCTACACACAAAACATTGTCATCTTACCAACAGGAGAAAAAACTCAGAAGCTCGCTGGCAAGGCAAAATCCATCACAAAGCAATTTCTTTTGTGGGTTTAAGCCAGAAACCACTGCTACATGTAGTGCAGAGGAGAAAAGCATTAAGTCAATGACTCGCTGCCTTTTAGCGCCGTATTCCGTACTTAATGTTGTCGCACTGCAAGATTCTCGCGTGTTACAGTGTTATTGTAAATTACATTTATGCAGGGTTTAGGTGGTTTTGTTGTTACAAATCAATTTTAAAATAAAATTTCATGTGAAATATTCATTCTGGATTACTTAATATGCCACACTAAACTGACCACGGAACTGGAAGACATGGTCACGTTTGCAAAATTGATTAGAAAAATATGTTTATTAAATCGTGTTGACCGACTGAAAAAACACCAAACTACGCTTACTATGGGAACACAGAAAAATGTTTTCCAACAGCAAAATATTTATTAAATTAAAATTAATATTCCGCTAACACAAATATAACCTGAATAGTTGCTTCACAACATACTTGCTTCGTGTAAATGCTGTCTCACAAAAGGAAGTGTAATTTGAAAGCAGTAGATGACTTATATAGCGTGTTTGTTAGGTTCTGATCTGTCAGTGTCGTTTTGTCTCCTGAAAAAGTAGTGAAAGCTGACGTAATACTTTTCAGCTCCGACCGATTCAATTATATTATCATGGAGATAGCATGTGCAACGAATTCATGACTAGACAGTGTCTATGGTGATAGGCTAGCTTGCCAGCCAGCTAGCTCGTAAACTGTCTCGAAGCTAGAACCGTAATTGAATGGAGATTGTTGGAAGAAATGAAAACTTAGAAACCCTTATACTGGGCGATGTATTGAAGTTGAGATATGCTGTCGCAAACTCTTTAGTAGAACTTTTCATGCTGAACAAATCTTAAGTCATAGTATATAGATATTTTTAACTGTTTGCCCAGCGTAAGCTTAAAGAGCGCGGATGCCAGGTGTTATTTTTCGACTTCTTCACTGAAATTGTTACTGCTCGGCTTCCTTTGGTCATAAATAAATAATTTTCTACAGAAACTTTACTCGAGATATCCTTTACAGAATGGTGAAAACAGCATCAAAATCCATCCAGTGGTTCTCGAGATTACCTGGAACATCCAAGAATCGGGGACTTAGTTTTATACTAATTTAATTTAATTTTAAATAATATGTTATGGTGTTGAAAGCAATTTTCAGTGTTGTCTTAGTAAACGAAAGTTTGATGCTTCTCAGTCGGTCAACACGATTGTGCACAAATGAGATGGGTTATTCCCTAATCCTGAAATATATATATATATATATATATATATATACATGAGATTAATAAATACACTTGGAAACATGTTATTGGATCAGGATGTACGATGTATCTTTTTCTTCAATAAACAGAGGCTGGTAAACGGCAGTATTAAAAGTGCCGGGACATTCTCATTAGACCGGGCAGTGCTTATATGGCTATTAGCTTATGCGTGGCGAGAATTCAAACCAGGTCTTTAATAGTTAAGGATAATCCTGAATACAGTAACATACACCACATTAGGGAGACTAGACTTGGCCACATGCAGTCACATTTGTACGACGGTCACAGAAACGTATGTATGCGATAGAGTGTGTGTGTGTGGGGGGGAGAGAATACCCAGAGGTATATAAGAGACCCTGGCACACAGGAAGCTCCGTACTCGCTTCGGTGGTTTTACGTGTAGGCAATCTTTCCTTTCTGCCTATGCGGTTTTTCCCTGGCCCTTCATTCTACCTATACCATATACACACATCAAAAAAAGTTTTGCATCACCTCGGTTCCCAGATCTCCGGCATATAGACGTTGACTGTGTATATTGTATCCAAGATACAGTCCCTTTGACTGTTCATAGATGTCACTAAAACTGCTCAAAGATGTAAACAACCATGCATGAGCAGGGCCTATTAGACGGAGGGGGTACGACAGCCGATCAGTTCCAGTCATTCCACCAGGACGAAGGTACGCTGCTCATGTTGTCTGTAGTTCTACCATGCCTAGAAGGTCAATACCGCAGTTCGATCGCGTCCGCATTGTTACTTTGTGTCAAGAAGGGCTCTCAACAAGGGAAGTTTCCAGGCGTCTCAGAGTGAACCAAAGCGATGTTGTTCGGACATGGAGGAGGTACAGAGATACAGGAACTGTCGATGACAGGCCTCGCTCAGGCCGCCCAAGGGCTACTACTGTAGTGGATGACCGCTACTTACGGATTGCCGCTCGGAGGAACCCTGACAGCAATGCCACCATGTTGAATAATGCGTTTCGTTCAGCCACAGGACGTCGTGTTTCAACTCAAACTGTGCGCAATAGGCTGCATGATGCGCAACTTCACTCCCGACGTCCATGGCGAGGTCCAGCTTTGCAACCCCGACACCATGCAGCGCGGTACAGATGGGCCCAACAACATGCTGAATGGACCCCACGGAATTGGCATCACGTTCTCTTCACCGATGAGTGTCGCATATGCCTTCAACCAGACAATCGTCGGAGACGTGTTTGGAGGCACCCTGGTCAGGCTGAACGTCTTAGACACACTGTCCAGCGAGTGCAGCAAGGTGGTGGTTCCCTGATGTTTTGGGGTGGCATTATGTGGGGCCGACGTACGCCACTGGTGGTCATGGAAGGCTCCGAAACGGCTTTACGATACCTGAATGACATCCTCCGACCCATAGTGCAACCATATCGGCAGAATATTGGAGAGGCATTTGTCTTCATGGACGACAATTCTCGACCTCATCGTGCACATCTTGTGAATGCGTTCCTTCAAGATAACGACATCGCTCGACTACAGTGGCCAGCATGTTCGCCAGACATGAACCCTATCGAACATGCCTGGGATATGTTGAAAAGGGCTGTTTATGGACGTCTTGACCCACCAACCACTCTGAGAGATTTACGCCGAATTGTCGTTGAGGAGTGGGACAATTTGGACGAACAGTGTCTTGATGAACTTGTGGATAGTATGACACGACGAATACAGGCATGCATCAATGCAAGAGGACGTGCTACTGGGTATTAGAGGTAGTGGTGTGTACTGCAATCTGGACCACAAATGCTGAAAGTCTAGCTGTATGATGGTACAACATGCAATGTGTGGGTCTCATGAGCAATAAAACGAGCTGAAATGTTGTTTGTGTTGATCTCTATTCCCTTTGTATTTAAAGGTTCCGGAACTCTTGGAACCGAGGTGATGCAAAACTTTTTTTGATGTGTGTATACCATGTTAATATCAATGAAATTGCGAATTCGATCAGACAGGCGCTAACAAGGGGAGGATACGATGCATGGGTCACCGATTTGAACCATCTATAGAGCATCTCTACCTTAAAAGACAGTACGCATTAAGTGGAGCACGCTGATGCCAGATCTGCTGCATATACAAGTTCTGCAAGGCCGGGCACATGATGTACCATAACTAAAGCCCTGCGCGGATGCGGATATCCGCAGATATACCCGCGGATATCCGCAACATTTTTCACCATGCGGATATACTTTGCATGGCTTTGCGGATAGCGGATAAGCTGCCGATAATTTTTGGAGTAAATTTGCGGATAGTTTTTAGAATAATATCCGAACTTGTTGAATATCATGGGGAAAGTTGGGTAATTGTGCGCAGCGGATAATATTGCGCACCTATGTTTTTCGAGTTGGTAGTAAAACTAGCAACTCGTTCACTGCTACCCTCAAGCTGTCATCGTACCTATCAGATAGGGACAGTCAGCATGATGGGAAAACTGTAATACAAACTGCAACTGCATAAAAATCAACCGCACACAAAATATAAAATACCTAGGAATTTATTTTGATGAAGACATGAAGTGGAGATCGCACATCAATTTCCTCACAAAGAAAATAAGGAGGACAGTTTATGTATTTCATTGTCTGAAACACATTGTCAATATTAAACTACTGAGAGATATCTACTTTGCACTTATTCAGTCCACTCTCACGTATGGAATAATTACATGGGGAGGAGCTTATCGAACTATTTTAAAAAAAGCTCAAGTAATGCAAAACTTGGTGTTGCGTATCATTTATAAAAAGGAAAGGTTATATCCTACGAATGAATTGTATGCGGAAGCAAACGTCATGAATATAGGACAACTTTACGCGACGGAAGTCTATAAATATATCTATAAAAATAAAAATTCAGTCATAAACATGAGCCACACCTACCAAACAAGAGGTAGAACAGGAAATATGTCTGTCCTCTTCAAACCAAATCTATCTATTGCAAAGCGTAATTTTCAATACTTCATTCCTAAATTTTATAATATCCTTCCTAAAGCCATAAAAGACCAGTTACATAAATCTACAAGGTTTATACGAAACGCAAAGATATTCGTTCGAGAAAATAAAAATGTAATTAAAGATATATTAAAGTAGCTTATTCTATATATTAGCATTACCATTGCTACCTAGCTATTTCACAACGCTTATTTTAATAAATACAGTATATGTAATATATTTTCTAACATGAACACTTAACGTTATAATTAGGTAAGTAGAACTAATATGCCACCCACAAGGCCTTGCCTTACGTGGTATAGCTTACATGTATTCTTCCCTAACTCGGCTGAATTTGATATTCATCACATGGATCTCAAAATGTACATTTTTAGACTAATACGTTTACTTAGATAATAATCAAAAATAGACTAAAGTTAAGTTATGATATGATGAAGATTGTACATGTTTAATATAACGGGACTCCAGTGATCAAGAGAACAAGTGAATTATACACTGTTGTAGTGCAAAGGACAATGTGTATATAGCACACGCGATTTCTTGAACAATGTAAGGACGTATGTCCTAATACTTAAAAAGCTATGTGTGTATATATTTTCTTGTATTGCTGGATGTAATATTGATTATTCATAATAATAATAATAATAATAATAATAATAATAGTTGCTATGTGATAACCGTGAGGCTTGGATGAAGAAACTTAACACGTTGCATGTTATTTTCTGTAGCCAGCAAATAAGAAGGTAAGCCTACAGTTGTCATTCAATTATTTAAAATTAGATGTAGTTTTAAATGCCAGTGATTTCAGTGGGTTTGCATGTATTTATTTTTCAATATAATAGATTAGTTTACCGGGATTCAGTGAGTTACGTTTTAAAAGCAGAGTGGGGTAAAGGTGCGCAGAACTATGATACAAGTAAATACAACGCGACATTAATGGCAAAATATTTCGTGTTTGTTACCCAGGTGCCAAGACATTATAGGCCTACACGGAAAACGTAGAAAAACTCTTACCCAGCAGAAATTGTGCAGAAAGCTCTACGTGCAATTAGGGATGATGGGAGGAAAATAAGGGAAGTGAGGAGACGTTTCAACATTCCCCAGTCAATCCTACGAAAGCAGTTGCTATAAAATTGTCTTGCTCCAACTCGTCTAGTCCGTAAAGCTGTTGTTACCAACGAAATGGAATCATAATTATCCGAATACCTTTTAACATTGGCAAAATTATTTTACGGCTTAACGCCCACCAAGCTTGTCAGACGGTTCGGAGTTCCAAGTTTGCAGAGGAGAATGTTTCCCCACAATCTCCATAAAGTTAAGTCTACCAGGCAAAGATTGGTTGTATGGGTCATTGAAGAGAAATCCTGCATTAACGTTGAAACAACCTGAAGGAACAAGCCTAAATAGGATTGCCTCCTTTAATGCTGACGAAACGAAGATATTTTGTTCTAATGTCCAAAACTGCAGAATTTTAGTATCATTGCATTGTTATGGTATTGTAAAATGCATTGGAATATTCTAATAATAATGCTCAGTGCAAGTTTCAGCCAATTCACATTGTATTAGTATGGCTTTCCAACATTCATCCCATGCGCACTATTTCCCAACCCATGCGCATGAATACCCTGCAGGGTGGGCAATGGTGCGCAAATGCATATTTGCGAGATTTCGAATTATAGTCCACCAAATTCATTTTTGAATGAAATTAGTTTCTGCACATCGAATATAGAGTTACTAAGGCTCCCTTATTCATAACTGCAGGTGTGTTATCTATTACTTCATCATCACAAGACCGATTCTTGCTTAAGTGCGCACAATTCCCCCACTCTCCCTTACTAGGACCCGGATGTTTGACATATCATATTTTCCGTTATGTTTTTTTTCATGACAATGTAAGATGATGATTTACGCTAATCCCATTCAAATTTTTCATGAAGCACAATCAACACTCCGAACTGAAAGAAAGTTCCTAAGGTTCTGTTATACACTTTTTGAATATTTAAAAGCTGGTCATTTCCGGGATATGAACCCGGCACCTCTCGCACACGAAGCAGGAACCGTACCCCTAGACCAACAGGCCCACGTGCAAGGTGCAGAAAATGGAGGTACTTCAATGTAATGTATTCTGTGAATATGATATGTTTAATATTACACTACAGTATTTTACATTAATTAGTAAAGTGTCGTAAATATAGATGAGCTCTGGCACAATCACAGATTTATTTAGAAACAGAGGATATAAGCAAACAAAAATGGTGTGCAAATATAACAGGTCTTGTGTGGTCAGCAGCAAATACTACCGTATTTGTGATAGAATACACAGATCTTAAAGGAAAGTAGGCCAATGCTACTTCACTGGACTGTAGTGAAGTTTTAATAGTCAGTCTTGAGATAAGGGAAGGAAATAATGTGCAAACAGGGTAAGTGCTGTGTTAAACAGTGCAGTTCCTTTTCTCTGGTGGTGCAAGACGAGAAATGTATGTGTCTTGAATTCCAGTACATAATCATTATAAAAAATACCAGCTGCTTAATGCACTGGTACTGAAGTACCGTAAATTGGTTAGTGGGCTCACCCATTACATACTGCAGGTAACATTCGTGACTCACTGCAGGTACGTCCTTAAAGTTATCGATGCTTACTAACAAAGCCCTTTATAGGCTACTAAGCTTGTGGGGGTTGTAACGTTGGGATGGTACCTATCTTAATGACACCTTCCCAATCCTAGCCACAGTTTAAAAAAAATATGCACTAGGCTACTGCAGACACCCCAGTATTAAAATAGGGTACTGTTAAAATAGTCATGAACATGTAGCAAACACATGAATGTGACTTTAAAATAAAATGAGCCTTATGTCCATAATTCCAAATGCATTTCATTTCAATAGGAACAACATATCAAGACATTAGTCTGCTCTTGTTTGAGTATATACCCCCAGCCATATCTGACCTAACCTGTCCTCCGAGAGAAATTAATCACTCGTTTGATAACAGGAAGTAATGGGTGGAAATTATGGTGCTGGATTAATTGAAGAACGTACAAAAGACATGCAACACAGTAGTTCTTACAGAATCGAATGTAGATTAGATATTTGGAATGGTCACCAAAGAAAGTTGGTTTCTTTCAAACATAGAAATGCATTCATGTGTTAGGCCAAATTAACTCAGTCCAAGTTGAAAGCCAGAGGAAGATGGAATTAATGCTCACCCTGCCTAGGATTGTCAAAAAGAGCTGTGTGGACTAAAACTACAATTTTTTAAAGCATTTAGGGTTGTTTCAAGACTCAAGGTACCAAGCCTAGGTCCACACTGTTGGTGTAAGTATGAGTTTTGTTCTCTCTATATGTCTACTACTTGAGCTTCTAGTGGCAATTCAAGAATAATTTGTGGTACGGTACCGGTAGGGTACAGTCAAGCACACCAATGAAGGACACCTACAAGTGCAACATCAGGATTCTTAAGACAACAATGGTACAGGACAACTAATTTTCCCCTAAGGGCAGATAACCTCGGAAGTTCCAACCACCAAAACCACAATTATCATCATCTGAAATCTTGGACTAAATCACAACTGACAAATCCTTCTTAAATAAATGGTTTATTTATTTCAATCATATCACATGGGACTATTGGAAGAGCATCTGGATTCCTTCCATGAATCGGCATTTTGTGTTCACTTTAAAACTTCCCTATTATAGACCCTAATTAAGGTCTGAAATGTTCCGTTTATTTTATTTCGTTCTTCAAGAATCAATACTGCTATGAAATATTTTCATTTTTACGAACTAACAGCTCGAAATTATATTACTGCACAGTAGGCTACTACTGAAATTTTACCAACTGATATTTTGTTATCACCGCACCTAAAATGTTGGTACCGTAACCTACACAAATTTACAGCAAAGAATGTACAGTTATTTCAAACAAAATGTTTGAATTCCAATTAAGTTATCTTGATCATTACAACTATCGTACCATATTCGTAAATACCAAAACGTGCTTTTGTTTACATACAAATTGTCAAGTATGCCTCATCGTCTTCAACTTTTTCATTGCCAGCCTCTGCTGCGACACTTAAATGTGTCAGATTAGTTTCGGATAGATAACTGAGAAAAAAAAAATAGATTTGTAGAACGCATCAGCAACTTATCAGCCAGTTGACTGAGGGAATAAAATATGTCAGATAGATATCTGCCACATTATCTGGACATTGTAAAACCGGCCCTTTGCAGGGTAGAATACTCGGCTGCATGGAAGCAGGCCAGACACAGACCAAAGTCGCCGTATCCTTGAATGTGCCACAAAGTGTCTTTTCCAGACTTTGGAGACTATTTCGAGATACAGGAGATGTTAGTCGTAGGTCAGTACCAGGTCAGTTGGTTAGTAACTAATTGTTGTTTTAAGGGGCGGAACTATGAGGTCACCTGCCCCTCAGTACCAGGTCGACCGAGAGTAACCACCCCACAGCAGGACCGATATCTGGCCTTAACCGCCCGACGAAATCGGAGTGCGCCTGCAAGACAATTGTCGGTGGAGCTTGCTGCCGTCTCAGGGGTTGCCGTTTCCCGGCAAACTGTGTACCGGACAAGGCTGTTTGCCAGACGTCCAGCGGTGTGCGTCCCGCTCACTCCAGCACCGAGACGGACCCGTTGACTGTGGAGCCGTCAACGTCGAAACTGGACCATAAATGAATGGAGGCTTGTGCTCTTCACAGATGTCCCCCAGGGGCTCACATCTAGTGGGACGTGAGTTGGCGACCACGGGACCCCAGCTGAGTCCGGCATTGCTTCCACTACTTGTGCCGAGCTCCTCTCAGTCTTCTTTCCTGTCGACCTCCCTTGGTCACCTCTTGTTCTCTTCCGGCCCCGACGGTATTAGGTTATCCGAGGCCTAGGGAGTCTTTCACTTTCCCGCCTTAATTGGCCCTTGTCTCATCTTTCCTGATACCCTCCTTCTGTGAGGGGTCAGCCTTCTTTTTCTTTTCCTTTTACCTCCTGCCTTAAGCTCAAGGCCCTTAAGGAGGCCGGGTGTATGTAGCCCGACCCTTTCTGGTGCACCCTAGATAATGCTACACCCTCAGGGGCTCACGGCTGGTGAGTTCGCGAGTTGGCGACCCCGAGGGATTCCTGAGCTGGGTCCGTTTTCCCCTTTTGTCCCTTCCCTTTGGGGCGGACCCTCTCCTCTCTCCCTCCTCCCCTCTCCTCTCTCCCCTCTCCTCTACTCTTTTCTTTATATTTCCTTTTCTCTTTAAGATTCCCGCACTTTTTTGTTACTTGGTTCACCGTGTATCTAAATTCCCTTTTAGCGATTTGTTAAGGCATTTTTAATCAATGTTGCATTTTGTAAGTTTTTTCGATCTAAATTACATCTCGCGATTGTTTTCAACCTCAACTGCATTTTGTAAAGACTGACAATCTAAATTGCTTTTTAGTAAGTCTTTCAATGCAGGTGGCCGGGCCTTTTAGTGAGTATTTTGAATTTCAATTGCATTTTGTAAGTATTTTCAACCAAAACTGCATTTCGCACGAATTTTGAATCTAAATTGCATTTTGTTTGGTGGGCATTTTGCACATATTTTGATTCTCAATTGCATTTTGTGGGTATTTTGAATCTAAATTACATTTTGTCAAGTATTTTCAATCTAAATTGCATTTTGTAAGTATTGTCAATCCACATGAGTCGTTTGAATCTACCGTGCATTTTGTAAGTATTTTGAACCTCAATTGCATTTTGTAAGTATTTTGAACCTCAATTGCATTTTGTAAGTATTTTGAACCTCAATTGCATTTTGTACGTATTTTCGATCTCATTTGCATTTTGTAAGTATTTTGAATTTCAGTTGCATTTTGTAAGTATTTCGACGCTACATTGCATTTTGTACGTATTTTGAATCTAGCCTACGTTTGGTGGGTCCTTTTCAATCTATTCTTTTTGTGAATCTTTTCGTTCTAAATTCCCTTTTGTAAGACCATATTGTGAGTTGTTTCCATCCGAGTTTCTCTTTGTACGTATTTTCCGTCTCGCATAATTTTCGTTCTGGTTTCCATTTCATTCTCATTTTCGCTATCACCCAGATCATTAGGGGCTGATAACCTAGATGTTAGGCCCCTTAAAACAATTATCATAATCATCTTCACAGATGAATCCCGCTTCGTTTGCAGAACGATTCCCGTCGCACATTAATCTGGAGAGAACCGGGTAGCCGATACAACCACACGAACATCATGGAACGGGACCAGTATGGTGGTGGTAGTGGTGGCATCATGGTGCGGGGCGGCATCATGTTGAATGGCCGTACGAACCTACACATCTTCATGGGTGGTCCGAGGAACACTGAACGTTCGGAGATACAGGGATGAGGTACTGAGACCACATGTTTGACTATTCAGGGGTGCGGTTGGTCCAGACTTCCTCTTAATGGACGATAATGCCCGACCGCACCGCGCTGCACTGGTGGATGCATTTCTGGCTTGGGAAGACATTAGTCGCATGGATTGGCCAGCAAGGTCTGCGAGGTCCGCGGATCTGAATCCTATTGAACATGCCTGGGATACTTTAGGGAGGCGAATTGCATCCCGTCAGCCTTCACCAAGGACCCTCAAAGACCTTCGCATTGCTCTTTCGGAGGAATGGGATAGACCTCCACAATAGCTCATGGACCATCTGATGGAGAGCATGCCACGTCGCTGCGAAGCATGTGTGGCCGTTAGTGGGTAACCATACACCCGATTAACAGCATATTTTGTTGTGGAAGACATTGCCAAGTTTTGTTAGTTGTTGACAAGTGTACCTTAACTATCAGAACCTTTCTGACACTGTTTTTTTTTTTTTTGACATTTGTGTGACAATGGTGTGTGATTCAGCTTCAGTTTGTTCAGCAATCCGTCTGACATTCCTATCAGGCGGTATGGCCTCGTTCAGTGATATGCTTAACTTTTGGACACTAGTGGAGCTTTCTTTTGGGTGCGGGTCGGGTGAGACATGTTTCATGGATCTGCTTGGTGCAGCGGAAAGGGTACAGAACGGTAATCAGAGGGTCGTGGGGTCTAGTCCCTATGCGAAAACTTTGTTGTCATGTTTCTTTTTTAAATTCGTACGTTAGACTGCAAAACAACTGAAATAACGCTCAGTATATTGTATCTATTAATATTTGCAGAAGTCATGAAACTGAAAGGCAAAGGAAAATTTGGGATGGCAAATAAAGTTCCAGGAAAGGATTGCAATTAAGGCGTACACGAAGCGTCGTATATAACATTAAGACACATTTATGATTTTACAGTTGACGATTTACATGTGCTGGGGTGATATTAATCGTAAAAACAGGGGAAGCAGTAATTTTATCGGCATCTTGCACACGCTATAAACGCCGCATTTCTAGAAGGTTGTTTTAAAGTTGATATAGAAAAAAATAAAAAATATACGTGGCTCATGCCTTGCCCGACCCGCGCCATAAATGTTTTCTTTTTCTAAACGCCTGGTCATCTGGAGCTCGCATTTCTCACTTTCATTTCTGGCCAAACTGTGCTTATACCATAAATTTGGACGAAATCTGATATGAGTAGGCGCGGCCCCTTGTTCGTTGTATCCAGGTGTAACTTGCGTGGTTGGTCACATGTCATGCCACTTATCTGCCTTTTATAATAGGCTGGTAATACCGTGTAGCGCATAGGTATAACCCCTTGAAAAATGAGGGAATCAGTAAGAAAAAGAGCACTTAATTACGGATGAGAAATGAAATACACCTTTAGGAATTGGATAATCCTAATACTGTCGGAGTCGGAAAAGAGTTCACCAAGAGAGGTTGACAGGAAAGATGAAAGTGAACGTTCGGTACTAGCATGTTGAAACAATGCCACTCATCTGGGGCCCTGTGGTCACAACCCACCTACTAGTGAGTTTCTGGGGTGAATTAACAAAGTTATCATTGATTTCCCTCAATGGATTTATCTTTTCAAAATAGTCCAGTAGAAAGAACTCCTTTAATCAAATTATAACTACTTTAATGGTCCGTATTGTTACTTTAAGGTTCCTCTCTTATGTATGTTAGTACGACTATCCATTATTTTAAGGGCAAAATCAAAGTTAGCTGACATTGCTGACAATTTTCCCTACCGCTGTAACTGAAAGGCAGTCCAAGCAAGTCTGGGTCAGGCTACAACTGGACTAAACCCGGAATCGGTAGGCTATTCCTAAGCGCGTGTTAGCAGATGGGCAGGAGTGGAAAGTCCGTTTGCCGGCCTCGGCTGGGGACTAGACGGAGCTGAGCACTGATCCAATGGGCACGAGCTAAAGTAGGGTTACCCAAATGTGAGAGTTGGAGTTGCACGGCTAGATTTGGCTCGTGTTCGGATTCGGTGGGTGCGACCTCAGTTTCAAGACTTACCCCGAGGCGTAGCAGCGCTCGTTAAATAGTGTACCAAAGCCGCGAGGGCAGCTGCAGCAAGTCCGGACATCGCAGGTTCGAATCACGGCGCTGACTGAGGCTATCCTGAGTGTGGTTTTCCCACACTCCCTTCAGAAAAAGGCTGGGGTAGTCCCTTACTTTAAGTCCACTACTAAAGTATCACTTAAATACTGGTTATCATAACAGCTCAACATGCGCCCAGCTACTTGGGGCTGATGGCCAAGATGACCCAATCCCCTTAAATAAATTAACAGTTTTAAGACCGCCATACGAAGGAAGGAGCGAGCTGATGGCACGTTTGCATTCATACGGTAAAGCCCGACCCAGGAATGTCTGCCGCGACGCAGTTACGCACTTTAATTCGTTCACACCTCCTCTGGCACACGTGACACGTCCTGGCTCCCCGAGTCCCGATGTAGCAACATAGTTCATTCTCTGCTTGGACTTGGCCGTGATAACATAATGCTTCGAAATGTAGGCGAGAGCTTCGGTCACCCGCTCGTCATTGTGCAACTACTTGGCAACATTACATTGGCTCCCCAACTCAGCAGCGGCTAGTATCGAAGCAGCTTTATTTTTAAAATAACATAAAAAGCAAACTACTGGGCCTAGAATTGTGATTCATGTTTCTATATACTCTGTAAAATGCTGCCTTTCATCCTACTTTTACGTAGAAACCGTATCCTGTCAAACTTGACCCCTCGGTGCGCGTGATATTTCGTTTCGGTGACTCGTGACGCGAGCTGTCAGTCCTGCTAATAGTCCCACTCCTCCCACTGTTCTGAAGCCACGCCTGTCCGGTCATATCGCGGCAGAAACCACTGGGTCGGGCTATATCACATCTATCTCACCTTCGCATGTCATGATGTGCTGACGGACGGTGTGTGAGTCATGATGAGCCCCATCAGTCAGTTTCTCAGCGAGAAAAGGAAGTAGGGGGCGTGGTGGCTCAGCGGTCTAGCTGTATGCCTCTCACCAAGGCGGTCCGGGTTCGATTCCCGGTCAATGCATGTGAGATTTTCGAAGTGAAATGCCATGTCCTGTGGTTCGGATTCCACGTAAAAAGGAGGTCCCGTGGCTCATGATCTCGAGATTAACGGTCACGTTAAACTACAAGCTTGCTTTGCTTAGAAAAGGAAGTGATGGCTGATTGTACAATTAACTTACTTCCCTGAACAGATTTTCGCATTTATCTCAGTAAAGGTTCATTCTATTATAAGACACCTCGTGGAGTAGCAGCTAGCTTTCTTGGCTGTCGCCCCGGAAGTCCGAGTTGGATTCCCGGCTCTGCCAAGAAATTTAATTCTGGTCTTTAGGGCCGGAGCGGGGTACACTCAGACACTTGAGGCAAAACTGAAAAAGAGGTGGATTCAATTCCCACCGCAGCTATCCTGGAAGTGGTTTTCCACTTCTCCTCCAGGCAAAAGGAGAGATGGGCCGTAACTTAAGCCCACGGCCGCCTCCTTCCCAATTCTCACCTGCATTTCAAATAAACTACACACTACTACTACTACTACTACTACTACTACTACTACTATAAGGCATCCAACGTTTAGAATGAAGCACTGGTTAGATAGGGATATTCTTCTCTCTTTCCGTTGCACGCGAGACATGTATGACGCTGTCATTTTCTAGCAATCCACTGTTGCCATATCAGTCGAAAATTTTACTTTGTCGAAAAAAACAGCATATGCGGGTAGAACTATCTTTTGCCGATCTTTTTTTGTCCTATATTAGAACTACGTAAACTTGATAGAAATGCTAGAAAAATTAGATATCCATATTTTAAAAAAACTATGAACTGTGTCCCCTTTTTAGTAAAATCGATCTTATATCATGTTGCATTGACTTCGTGATGCCTATTTTTCACACACGTGTAGCTAAATGTGCCGTCTTCATGATGGATTATTGAAATATTTTATACTGGCAATATTACAATTTTCATGTAGGTAAAACTTCTGAATATTCTCTCATAATGGCTTAGCAGCATTGAAAAAGTTCGTATGCTGCCAACTTTTCTATTTTTAAAGATAACCATGTCATGTCAGTTTGAGAGTTGTAGAGGAATGTTGGAAGAAGTTTTCTACCTGCTTACCCAGAGTGTAGGTTTAATTGTTTACACAGGCCGGGCTGTTCATTGACGCGGATTATATGAAGTTTCGAAGGACAGCGGGGTGCAGCTTGCTACTCACAGCTTTATTACTGTGCCCTTCGAGCTTGTATTTCAGTTGTTCAGCAGTCACTATCTTGTGTGTGTGTGTGTGTGTGTGTGTGTGTGTGTGTGTGTGTGTGTGTGTGTGTGTGTGCAGCAGTTTTGTTAGATTTAACGTGTTGTATTTTACGTATTTCACGTACAACAATGGATAGTTTTGTGAAAAGAAAGCGTGGTCAAGTGCTCAGAAGGAGGGAAAACCGGTCGTAATTAATGTGTTCAGTTATTTTAAGAATCTTAAACCTAACGAAAGTATAAATAATTTATTCAATGAAACTGCTCTGGCCACAGGAATATCAAAGACTACCGTTTTTAAAATACGTAGTGAGAGTGGGCAGGGTTCAGTACTGTCGCCACGCAAAAAGAGGCTAAGTAATCCACTTCGCAAGAATAGCAGGAATGTTAAATATAATGACTTTTATAATGACGTTATAGTTAATTTAATTTCGTTGTATGTTTTATGTTAAGACTACTATTAGTATTATTATACAGTACTTAATTCAAGTCTTCGTCACAGCACAATCACTGAATGTGTGGAAAGTGTACGCGAAGCGCTTTGTACTGCCTCCTCTCATAGAGTGGCAACCCTGTCGTAACGCGCCATAAGACCAATGCTTCATTCCAAACGTTGGATGCCTTATACTACTACTACTACTACTACACACATCACAATAACACAGGTTATCAAACAAATTCTACTCGCACCCAAGTGTACGGGGCTAAATGACCACGATGCTCAAGCTCCTCAAATAAAACGTCATTCCATCATAATCATTATTAGAGTGAGGAGCACATACGAAGGCGGGCACGCAGTAGCAAACACAGAAGTATAACGTACTGCTCGGGTCCAAGCTCCGTGAACCAGAGAGAATGTGGATCGCGGACGGTGAGGATAGATGTGCGATGTTCCCGGTCCGTGCGCAGTAACAAAACCAAATACATGGTCGGTGACTCATTCATTCGCAACACCACACTGGTTTGAGCAACGGCCCTATGTTAGCAGTATTGGAATAGACAGGAATTCCAGATAACACAGTGGGCTGTTGACAGTCCCTTCTTTTCCCGCCTGCCACTTCACCTCACCCCGCAAGTTCCGAGCTTGGACCAAAGTAGTAGTCACCAGCCAATAGGCGCGGTTGGTCATTTTTGACATGAGTGCGGTTCGCGGCCCGTTGCCAAATGTCAGGAGAGAACAGCTGAGTAAGTGACGAGCCTAGCGCGGGCAGAGAGAGAGAGAGAGAGAGAGAGGCAGTTCGGCAACAGCGCAGTGAATGACTGTCTCAGCGCAGAACGCTCTCTCTTTCTCTCATCCGCTTTCTTATGCGCTCTCTAATTCACCTCGAAATGTGTATTATTCAATTCCCAAAAACTATCTGATTACCTATAATAATGGCTCTACAAATTACATGCTGTAATAGCTATATTGTAGGAAATCGCAGCCACAGGTAGCCCTGTACTGCTCCTGTTTATCTGATAGCTGGCAATGTAGGCAGGGCAATGTAGGCAGAAGGTCGAAGATTACTACCTGAGAGCACAACCCTGCGCGGAGCCACACGCATGGATGGGAAAGGAGGGGAAGGAAGTTCGTGGAGGGGAGTATACCGAACGTCAGGTCAAGACCTAGGCTGTGTTTCTATCTCCCAAAATTTTAATAAAGGCACCCCGTCGTGTTCGTTAAGCCGCCATTTTGTTCGCTGCCACGGCCTAGGGTGGGGGCTTAACGAAGGCAAGTGAATCAAAACGATCTAAAATTTTTCCGAGCATGGTCTCCAATCAAAACGTCCCTGATTGGCTGAGCACTTATTGGGTCCTTCCCGCCACACAGCCGCAATCAATTCCGCCATTAACCTCAATTTAACATAACCTAAGTTACTTAAATTATAAATATTAATGTTGGTGAAGGGTGGGTGACTTGTGGATTAGATAAGCCATTTTTAGTGTTGTCTTCTATAGATTTGTGGGTGGCATTGTGTTTTTTTGGCAATCTTGTAGTCATTAAGATAAATAGTTCTATTTCGGGGGCCTATCACTCATTTAGCGGTTTATCACAACCGTAGCCTACTATTACAAATAGCTGTACTTTATTAAGATTTTTCTGCACCTTCGCGAAATAGTGGCGTTGGATTGAGATTATTTTTGACTACCATTATGGGGTTTTAATAGTTTTTCATAGAGCATTTTTGTTGTCTTGTAGGTATGATTGATTTGACATGTTAGGCCTGCATGTACAGTTTTTTTTCTGGTTTTGGGAATAATGCTAATTACCATTAAGTGCAACCGTGTTGACCAACACTGAAATATGAGTTCCAACACAATATGGACTTGGAACTTATGTTCGCTTAACAAAATAATGATGCATCAACAAGTCATCCTTGTAATCTCTGCAAATAATAAAAATATTTTCCCATCCAATATAGGCCTATTCATGTTGAACGGTAGAAAGTTATCAACCTTTATTAAGGCAACACTGAAAAATGATCATTTTGATTTAGCCTACTTACTCGGAGTCATCTGCATCAATGTCCCTAGATGTTCAGTTTTTTAAATTATCCCTTTCCTATGGGCAAATAACACATGGATGTTCCCTATTTTTCTTAAGGGGATTCAATGATCTTATGCTGAACTAATTAAGAATAGGGCATGTACCCCAACCCCTTAAATATGAAGTTGTCAGGATAAAAACATGTCCATAACCAACAGAAACTTGAGAACACTGAGATCAGGAGAATTTTGATCGACCATGGATGCAAGACCAGAAAGTCTTAAAGAGGAGTGTTTCATTTAGAGGCTTGGAACATCATGGTCAAGACCCCTGTACTTGGGTGTGTGCTCAATCTGTTTGAAAACCCGTTGACAGATCACGAGTTAATCTGTGGCTGGAATCCACTCCGTCCTATGCTAAGCTGAGAGTACTGGGCACCATTAGTGTTCTGTGACTACTGTATCAATTTCTTAAAATTGTGTCATAGACCTATGCATAGACAAGTCACTGAGAATGCTCTCTGAATGGTGAATACCAGTAGGCTAGCCTACTTCGCTGCCTCCTTCACTAGCATTTCCAGGCACCTGGTTAGTTGGTAAAATGAAATAGAAAAATCACTTGAATGGTTCAAGTTGTCCTTGATTGTCCTAGTGGGACAGTGTACCCCATTTCAGATCTTAGTTCAGAATTAGTTTCCTTGACGGAGTTGGAGAAACAGTCACAATACCTATGGTACTACTAGACCTAGTACGGTACATGTAGCTGGAAGCAATGTGAGACCAACCACTAGGTAGCTTATGTCCCATTAGTTGGGAGTGTTAGGGAATGGGAAATTGGTTCAACATGTCAGCCTATGTTATTGTATATTTCATTAATGTATGGGATCTAAAAGTGTATCATAGGAATATTAAAGCAAGCCATAATATATTACCAGTTGGTCAATTGGATACAACAATTCAATGAAACATTCTGTTAATAATTAGGAAGTGTCGTAGGCAACCAGAGAAGCGACACAAGAAAAAACACCCGAGTCTTCCAGGCAGTTGTCATCGACTGTATTTCACACAGAGAAGAATGACTAAAATAGTTCCTCATGAAAAAAATAATTGGTCTATAGCTTGAAAGACAGTAGTAAGGACTTACATGCTGTCAGTAAAAGTGGAGTTAAGAAAGATGTCTGGAATATTTAAATCAGTAGCTGGTAGCCAGGATTTTTAAAATTACCATAGGTAATTGCACCATAATATGATTAGTAGCCTATGTGCAAGATTTTAAATGGTAGGTTTTTTTGTGAACCAAGAAACAGCTCTTAACATGGATTATGTTCACGTTAGGCCTACAAGTTTTTGGGAGGGAGGTTTATTCTACATACCTGTTGCACATAAAATGAGCTTCTGATTAGAACTCTGTGGGAATGTTTAAATGGATTGATGATACAGGGTTTATCAAGCCACTTTCTATGCATCTTTTAAAAACATTTTAGCATATCATAAGTTACTGTCATCATTGCTAATGCTGTAATCTGTCATGTTTATTTATGCAGCATGAGGAATTAGGAAACATTGGTAGGATTGGTATATTGAGTGGAGATATAGTAGGATAAAATGCAACTGTGTCATAGAAACCTAAGATGTATTTTTATTTCTCAACTTTATTTTCTGTAGACTCCAACACAGCCTACCACCAGAGGGAAAGAAAAAAAATGTTGGTGATGTTTAATGAGAGCAAATCTTGAAACACTGTGATTTAAGTGGTTGGTATCAAAAGCTGTATAGGAATAATGAAAATGTGAAGTCGCGCCCAAGTTTACGAAGCCTTGCCAGACTCTGCTGAAATTATCTTTGATGCAAATAAAGCCTCAATAGTTCAAGCTTTAGGACGACCTTTGACATGAGCACTATAATAGGCCTACATTTAGGATCGACATAGCCTGCAGTAGGTCGTATGCTACTGTATGCACCTGGGCATGTTTTAAATAAAACTCAGCCTGCAGGTTAATAAGGTAGTATATTACTATAAATCTATCTCAAGCAAATCCAAGAAGTTACCAGACTGAGAAACTACATAGGCCTATCAATATTTAAAAAAAAAGGGTGGCGATGCAAATTGCACTTTTAATCCTTGCTTCATTAGTTAAACCATAATATTTGTACATAAATACAGCAAGGACCTTAAATTATATGCCTTAGGCATAACCTACAAATTACATGTCATATATTCAGACAGCAACATCAATACGCAATGGTCAATAATGTAGTTTTATAGTGCACAAAATGTTATTGTACTGAATGTACTTCGAAATGATGAATAAAACTGGTGGAAACGGCAGCCAATTTATTTACATCCAAAGTAGTAGAAACTTTCAGTTGATCAGCCAGAGTGTTAATTCGTACTTTTATTTTCACAAATTTCGATGAACAGTGTCACGCTGCAATTTAAGTATAAACGTACATACAATTCCTCATCAATAAGTGATTTGCACTTCATACTGTCATGAACTGGAATAGATTTCTAGAAATTTAATTGATGTAGAAATCTATTCCTCTCGCCGCCATGTGTTTCTTTTTATTAGGCATATGCCTGTTAGAAGCACAATAAATCCAAATAAATAAATAAATAAATAAATAATTGTAAACAAGCCAGCGGGCAGCCAATGGCTGGTGATAATCGCCAGCCAATAACAAGCCAGGATGACGCGGATCATAATTCGCGTTTCACTCTCATTGCGTTTTAACTTGAGGTGAAGAATCAGCTGTTCGTTAACGCCACGGGGTGCCATTATTAAAATTTTGGGAGATAGAAACACACCCCTAAGCGGTCCCTTTGATGTTCTGGTCTGTGGAAAGGCTAACGCGCAATGAAATAGTTCCCAATTTTTCTGCTTGTGTTTGCAGTACAAGATATTTCAGCGCATGTTGCTATGTTTCGATAAACTGGCTAGATTACTTTTAAGAAATTCCTTTGTATAAATCTATGAATAAATTAATCATTTTCTCGTTAATTGGGAGCTGCACCAACCTTGCTTTTCATGTGATTAACTGTGTGCGCGAATATAGCTTGTAGTTGTATTTTATACGATAGGCAGAGTAATTCGGTACGAATTTGATATTATATTATATTTCGTTCTGTATAATCCTTGTTTGAGCTGCAAAAGAGTAACCGACTCATTCAATGTTGTGGCAAATCAGGTTCAAGCGTTGGCAATACTGTTATGATTGCACGGACTTCAAGATGACTCCTTCAAGTAGACAACGTGTTCAAACTACAGCTGTAAAGCTTGAATCACCAACAAAATACTTCAAAAATAATAAAAGTGGGAGAAGTTCAGTAAAAGGTGCAAACAAATGATTTTAAATGTATATACTGTAGTAGGTTGAGGGATGACAATCCGGAGTAGACAGTAGAAGAGTTGGTGAAGAAGACTGCATACTTGACTGGCGTTTCGACGTACAGTGTTTACTCGGTGCGCGCTGAATTCAGAGCTCACGGTGAGTCTCCGGCGAGAAGTCGGCCGGCGTCACAAGGAAAGGGGGTTCATGTGTCACAGTATTTAGAATTTTGTTCAGTGTGGAATTCGTAGGAAAGTGCTTTCTTCTTTTTCTCAAGAATGAAATTCCAACTGTGACGAAAGTGACAGTGAAAGTTAATGGTGATAGTGATAGTAGTGAATCATCTGACGGCGGTCTCAGTGGAATAGAAGTAATGGAGGAGGATTAGCGACAACATCTGTAAGTTATATACACATGTTGTATCCTAACATTTAATCGTATTTATCGGAAAGTGTTTACTTCTCAGTAGCCTATGTCAGCTCAACCGAAAATATATAGCCTACTCGCCATGTTTTGTAATGACATTTTGATGTTGGCTAATCCGCATATACACCTGACAGTATTATTTTCCTATGCGCGGTGTAAGTATTATTTTGTTTTATAATTACCCTCCACTTCACGTTACAGTTAAGTCTTTGTACTAACAGTAAATCATTCTGCCTTCTGATTCTCAAGAGTATGTGTCGTAACCCTTCAAGGAAGCAGCTGTTTCTCCCCGTCAACTTTCGATCTTTCCCAAGATAAGATGGTGACGGATGACAAATACGCAATTAGTTCGTTCATAGGGTTCAAGGACACACGTCATTTCGTCTTCTTATATCACTCATCGTTCATGTGTCATTCCTCGCCTAACACAAATAATGTTATAATGTTCTAAATAATCGCACGATAACATAAAACTACAAGCATCCTTTTTTTAAAATTAACACAGAGCCTCGGGTTTCGACACGATAGGAAAACATATTTGGTTCAGTGAATATGCCGTAGATAAATTCGTAATTGAAGTGAATCAAAGGTCCGAACGCAATAAAGTCGTTTGTGGTTAAGGTAGATTCAAACACTCGATCAGATGCGCGCCATGTTGGAAACACAAGACGGGACAGAGAGAGAAGATGCGCGGAGGGACAGAGAGAGAAGATGCGCGGAGGGATATTTTCCTCAGGTCTTGACCTGACGTGGGGTTATAACTATCCCTGGGCTGCTGAGAGCAGGAGGAGAAGCACGGACAAGGGCATTCAATGCACATTTAAATGTGTGTCCGTGTGTGTCTAGTGTAAAAAAAAAAAGTGTTCAAATAAGACTTATTTTAACTCCTTCAATGACCTAGTATTGATACAGGCCGGTCGTTCGTTTTAGGCTAGTGCAAAATCGTAATGGAAGCCTGGAGGCGAATTACAACAGTATACCTGTGTTGATGTTGTAAGCTGCCCATGCTGTCACGCTGCTGCTGAAGTACAGTCACTGGCAAATATAATGGCGTTCTGTTCGAATTTTACATTTAACACAAAGCACAATCAATAATACAAAGTAGTTTATAACTTTCAGATCGCTACTCATAACACAATCACACACTAACTTTTATGGACTGGACAATCAATCATCCCCTATTTCTTCTACACCGGACATGCCTTCGTCTTCAGCGTCTTCTATTGCCATGGTGTAATAGTCGAAATACTTCTCCTTTATTGTGATATTTTATAAGCAGCAAATTCATTTATTATTATTATTATTATGTATATTTTATTTGTCATATCAATTCTCGATTGATTTCATCACATCGTTATATGTAAATTAGGGTTTTAATCATTGTATGGTGAACGGTAGAACATGGAAATTTTAAGACAGATTCAAGTTAGTAATATAACTCAGGACTAGATTGGGAAACATTTAGTCTGGCCTGTCGTCAACTTAACCATGGGGAGTCTGCCTAGTTTAGACCTCATTTCCAAGAAGAGTGTATTGGTTTTCCTGGGGACGCTGAACTCTATAACAAAGCAAGTTGCGTCAGTTGGTACTAACGTCACGTATTCCGAGACGTAGGAAGCATCAGTACGCCAATTTAAATTCACCACAGAAGCAATACCACGTGGGTGAACCAACTAATGAAGAAGGATATTGAGAACTTATGGATCTGGAGAGAGAGGGGGGGGGGGGGGAATACGTCTTCACGACACCTCATGATTGGTCAAGATACAGCAAAGGGGGAGAACTCCTTTTACATAGAACTACTGTTCATCTACTCTGGAGGCCTATATACTGCACACTTTCTTCTCAGATTTTCTGAAGCCGCACGTATATCAAAAATCGTCGCAACATATCAATTCAACAAGTTCAAAGTAATAACAAATTTCTGACGTGAAAATGATTGTTATGGATCATATTCACAAATGTGAACTCTGGGTTTAAACCATTCACACAAGTTGGCCGGAAAACGGGACTAATTAGTTCCAGGCCCGCATAAGATAAGATCTGCAGTACTTTGAAGAAGAAGCAAACGACACTCCACACAGACAGCAGATGGAAAACCCCACGACCGAAATGAAGGAGATGACTGTGAGTTCTGATACCAAAATCCGATCAAGTCTCTGTAATTCTTTTTATGGCAAATTAGTCAAGCTTTTGTTGATTATTAAATTCGTGTTCCATTTTGTAGCTTTCGCCAATTTCAATTAACTTCCCAGTTTTTTTTAGTAAATTCATATGTTTTAATTACTTATTTTGCTGCTTAACTTTTTAATTAATAAATTTTGTTCTTGATTAATCGTAGGATTTTCATTTCCAGTAGCTAGAATCAGACATAAGGCATACTTTATCCCCGTGACGACAAACGATTGGTTAATGGTTCGGCTATGCCACGGCTTGAGAGAAAGATGTTTCGAGTGCTCTATGATAATTTCAGTTAATTGCTTTGGCACATTTAAAGTATTAGATGTCCTGGCGCCCGCACAAGCTGATTATAATCATTGCAAATGAACAGGTAAGAGGTAAGTATCCTATTGGTGGTGTGAGTAAAGCGGTGCTTGTTCTTGTTGCGGTTCTTCTACAGTACTTAGGAAAACTCATTATTGGAGCCCCGCCAGGAACGTAACGTTTGGTCACTCAGATGGGCCAGGAACGTTACAATGGGATCGTCCTCGTTTTCGGTCTCGTCGTCACTACTTTCCAGTCAGTTATCTTGAATTATAATTCTCTCAATTCGATCTTCCACAATCACATCGTTTGCAAAATATTCCCGATCAATGTCTTCCACTTTATGACATACCTTTTCCCATTCTGTTTGACCGATTTCTTCAAACCTCGGCCGGCACAACATTTCGACATCTTTTATTTTGAATGCCACATTTCTACTATGCTCTATAGCAACCCATTGTTTGACGTCGGCCCAAATTAGCTCAATGGGATTTAGGTCTGGGTGGTACGGTGGAAGTCTCAAAGGCCTTGTGATTATTTTCATATAAAATTTGGTCAAAGTATGTTTTCTGTGCAGGCTTGTGAGCTAATATTAAATCGTATAATTTAGTTTCAGTACAGTTTTCAGGAAATGGAATGTTGTATTTTGTTAACCAGGACTGCATATCTGTTTTCAAGGAATTGGAAGTTGGAGGGAGGGAGGTTTATCAAGTTGTGTATTGTGATAGGACGCATTGTCGAAGATGGCAGAGTTAGGGGGTAAATTAGGAATTAACTTTGTACGGAGCCACTTAACATAATTATCGGTGTTCATTTCTTTATGAAAATTTCCAGTTTTCTAATGTGATCTGTAAATAAGAAGTGCACTAGGTACAAATCAAACCTTCCACCAGCATGGACATAATAAGACGCTCACATTTTGACACCGGAGCCATCAAACCTGAGCTACTGTCATCGGACCAACATTTCGGGACAGTGTGGCTACTATGAATATACTGTATGTCTCGTCCTCATAAACAATGGGTCGTTCTTCAGATAGGTATTGACGAAGACAAGTGAGGTATGTTACACGAAGAGAACGAATGTTGTGTCTTTCAATAAGCATACGTCTGTTAGATCTTGTTTTCCTCCACCTGAAACCTAAATTTTTAATTATTGTCTAAGACTAGTGGTTTTACCTTCGAAATCGATAGAATCTCCTAATTTCTGCAGCAGTCTTCTTATTGTTGGTGCAGCCTTTTCTTCCATGTAATAATTATAAATAGTACATCGAATGACACACTTGTCGAAATCATCGATGCCTGTTATTCTTTTTGGGACATATGTTCTTTTCCAGGGGTGCCGAACGGACTTTCTTTTCCAGTAATACTCTGAAAAAAGAAGTTTACGATACTCCAGTAGCAGCAGCAACTATTTCTTGCACTTTTTTAACCTCTTTGTAGTACTGTGGTGAAAATCGGCCTTTTACGTTTGCTTCCTCCTTAATATAATCATGAACTTTTGCGATGATCTCCCGACTTTGACTATGAAGTGTCTTTCCTTTCAATTTTGAAAGTATAGGCGGCATGTCAATAAGACTTATTACCGCATCACAATCAGTATCTGACACGTGCTGCTCAAGTCCAAGAAGAAAGAGCAGGGAAGGGTCGGGTGTGAAGAGAAGGATCTGTCAACAGCCCGCCGTGATTTATGGTATTCCTTTCTATTCCAATACTGCTAACATTCGGCCGTTGCTCAAACCACTGTGGTGTTAGGAATGACTGAGTGAGTCACCGACCAATGTATTTGGTTCTGTACTATGCACGGACCGAGAAACCTCATCACCCGTCAACACCACTACTGATAGTCCGCGATGCACATTCCTCAGGTTCACGCAGCTTAGACTCGAGCAGTACACTATTCAGTCACACAACAATTATAATTACCGTAGAATAATAATAATAATAATAATAATCGTACCACAATCTGTAACTAAGTTATATCACGTTTACTTCCGCATCACACAATACTTAGACGTTGACTGGACTGTACTGTGGTATCGTCATGTGCTCAAGTCTGGAATTCCATTACGTCAGACGGTGCGGTGGTGACAGACTGACAGTGTATAGGCTTACCCGCTAGCTTCAAGGTGAAGGGCAATCTTCTAAAAGGCCGGACGTTTGTTTTAGACGAGTGAAAAATCTTAATGGAAGCCAGTAGCGGCTATTCAGGTGAAGGGAGTGAAGAGCCTCTTCACTAGCCATCTCGTAAGATAAACATTATATTTTCTTATTTAATTGAAAATGTTGCAGTTGTCTTGCGCTATTTTATCGTGTATTTTTTATAGTGTACTGTTATTTCTACAGTCCGTTGCTAGAAGGTACGCAAGCGAGGCTCACAGATTACCTACTGGCGAGGCTCTATGTCGGCCTTGTGTAAGTTGAACTCCCTGTCGCTAGATTGTGCTGTCGTAACTTGGAGGAGAATCTGCAGGAGACGAAGTAACGTGTTTACGTCAGCCACTTCGTCTCGTTGCCATGGCAACCTGACATCGGGTGTGACGTCATTACCTGCCGTTACGTGGCCGACGAGAAAGACAGGCCATGGCGCGGATCTGTGACGTCAGAGGAGTGGTGTCGCTCGCTCGCCTCGCCGCATTGATTGCACCAAGGTATTCTCATCTATAGAAGCCTACCAATAGCCGAGTAATTTGTTATTGTGAATTTAAGGATACTCAAAAATAAAGTTAAAAGCTGTGGAAGAAATCCACCCCTATCACTAGCTCAAAACCTTAGAGCAGTAGAATATTAAGCAGTGTAATACAAACGTTGAATGGATGTTCCAGTTTATGCAGATATACAAAACTGTACATATTATCCTCTTATCTTCGTTCATCAATAAGTTGTTTCCATATATACCAGTTTACATGTGAGTTTAACTTTAAAAGCAGCTGGAATTTTAAAAAAAGAAGAAACAACCAAGCATTGCATTAGGAGAAAGTATTCAGTGCTTCATTTATTGCAAGGGAAGGGTCATTCATGCCCCAAAATAATAAAAACGAATATAAGAAATTTGAGCCTACACTCGTGGTTTTTAGCATTTTGCTTTTTTGAGAAGGCCTACCATAAGACAATCTTTTTCAACAACAAAAATTTAATGCATAGGACTACTTCAGATACATATATGAATTGCTGAGATTATACTTACCTCCTTTAGCAGAGAGCCTTTTATCTGACACCAATCCCCTACAGTGGCAGGTTTACTTCTTGTGGCAACTACCTTCATGTTGGACATGTTTAACGGTTCTCTCCCGTTCCCAGTTAGGCTTAGGTCAAATTTATGGTTTTATGGGCTCAAGATTTTTATAACGAAGTATATTACTACAAATGAAGGACCTTGGAAACTTATTCATTGTGAGTTAATCCAGTGGATTGAAATGTCGTGGATATCAGCCCCATGCACTTATGTGTGTACTGTACTTGTAATAGAAAAGGATATGGTAGTGGTTTTCAGTTAGCTTTTATTTACAGTTGAGTTGGGAAGACACTTCCAGGATGCAAGGAGTGGGATTCAAATCATTCTATCAAGAGCCTTTGTGCGAAGCTTTGAAGACTAAATCCTATATCAGGTTTCAAATACTCCTTCGCAAAACAGGTCATCTGGACAAGAAGCCACTTTACTTACCCCTACTCCATGTAGGTGGAACTGTTCCATTTATTAAAATTAAAGAAAGACCATACTTGCCATTGTAATTTGGATCTATGCTGGCTACACGGACATGGTATCTCCCTCCCAATAAGATGTCCAAGATCTCCACCAAATGTCAAACGAGACCCTTCAAATTATTCAAATGAAAGCATTCCTCAACTTTTAATTATTTTTTCTATTTTTTGTTTCACCCTGGTGGTCTAGGGATGAAGAATTTTATAACATACCCAGTCCCCCCCTTCCCCTTCCTCCCAGAAAATATCGCATAATCCTCACCACATCCATTCCCCCTGAAAAAGAACATGGGCATCCTGTTAACATAAGCAGTTAACAGTACTACACACTGGGTAAATCGGTTTGAAATGGGTAAATCTAGAGCTTTAACAGAGAATTATGGATGTGGTGATTGGTAGGGCCCTGGAGTACAAAACTATGCCCGTATCTTCAAGAACACTAGCAAATTGCAAGTAATCTTCCTCCAATGACACAGTAATGTTTACACTAAATTATAATAAGCACACACAAAATGTATTACAGACATTATTTTATTTAGGATATTGGTTATAAATATAAGCATCTCAAGCACATTAACACATTGTCTGGAAGAATCTTAGAATGTAGAAAATGAAGTTTGCAGGTTTCACCAAGTAGGCTATAAAGGTGATATCTTGCTGATCTTGGATATATTACTGACGATTATTAGGATCTAATATCCTCCAGCTATTAATATTCTCAAAAAATCCTGCACTGCACATAGGGCCTACAGCCATTATACCCTGCTGATGATTCATGATCTCTTCAGGATTTTAAATTTTTCTGACACCATTTCTCAATCTCACTGGAGCTTAGTGGGTTACAAATTCATCGTTACAAAGATGCATGAACACAATTTGAGGACTGGACATGTCTAACTTGATTCCAGCTGCCTTGCTACTGTTTCCTTATGCAGTACAAAATCACTATCAATTATATTGGTATCTTGCAGCCTTGGCAACGATAGAGTCTTGTATTAACTCTTGTACTATTTTCATCTCTAATTTATCTCAACAAAACAAGCCTGCCAACTTGTGTCAATAGCTTTAATGTGGACATGGAATGGAATTCACACTTACAAAATTCCCCTAGACACAAAATTGCATCTTCCATGACAACGTGGACAACACTTAGGGTTTAAACGCTGCATACATGTTAAATTCTATGTGTTATACTCTGATTTACAAAATATGAACGGTGCAAGCTGCCATCCGCTTGAATAGTGAGGTGAGGAGTGGAGACAAGAGGGGTAACTGTGTCCATAGCAACAGCGAGCAGTGTTGCAATGAATGCTGACACAACAGTGAGCACATGGTTTGACGCAGTGTTCTACTGTGAACTAACTCGTCACTGCCATTAGTAATATCCCGTGTATATATTGAAGTGCATTTGCTTATTCTTTCATAGGCTACAGTAAACGTTATCCTTCTGTTTTTGTTGGAAGCGTGTGTATATACAGATTTTGAGTTTATTTCTTTTATTTGCATCATCGTGTCTATTTTCGTTGTGTAAAAATGGCATCGGTACATGCTCGCGGAAGGCCCAGGATCCATTCTCTGCGACAGAACAACTTCAGGCCGTGGTGTGACTCTCCATAGCCAAGTAAAGGAGATGGTATGTGCGGTGAGGAATTTTATGGAGGAAGAAGAGGAAAGTATGCACTTACGGGAGAAACCTCTGATTCCATTTGTTCAGGTGAGGAAAAGAATTTCCAAGACTCTTGGTGTGAGTGAAATCACTGCATACTGAGTGACGGAAGGGAAGTTCCTGTCTGATGATGCTGGCCCGTCTAAACTATCAACTCCAGGGAAGAAGAGGCATAGAGAAGGGGTGGTCACTAATTTAGATGGCTTTCAACAAGATGCTGTTAGACGGCATATTTATAGATATTATTTTAGGGAAGAAATTCCAACATGTCGCAAACTTCTTGTTTTTGCTAAGAGAGGCACAATTATTTCAAGGAAGCCTTTCTTCACTGAAAGTGTTGCACGATCTGGGATTTAAATATAAGAAAATTAATGGGGGGAAGGTGATCATGGAGAGGCCAGATATTGTGGCTTTGAGGTGTCAGTTCCTACATGAAATGGGGAGACCCTACTGAGTTGTAGGCCAAAAATTACAAACAAAAAACCAAAATCTGGTTTCATGCCCTAGAAGTTACCTTATCACTTGGGGCACTTAAATATACATTTGTTTTTTATGTACGGCCATTTTTAAATCCTTACGGGGGCTTTTAAAGAACACGTGCTTAGGTCTTGATATGGGCAACGCCTACTTCCTAGAACCAAAAACCCCCTCAATTTTGTTGTAATTTCATACTCTTGGCCAAGATTATCATGCCAATCATCTGAATACAAGCTTATGGTGCCATCTGTTGGTCAATTTATCAGTTATGAGTAACCTAGGCAATGTTTGTCAAGTGTGAAACTTTTCTTACCGTACATGTTATTTTCTTATCCCATATAATTTTTAGCTGTATGGCATTCACTAAAAGAATATCATTACTATACACATGCACATATTTAACATCGAACAGAAGTATTTTGGTTTGTAGTAAAGTATAGGCCATTTTGGATACATAGTGGAACCATGCGTCTTTGTTTATTTTGATGGTCAGTGGCTTTAGTGAAGTTTATTCGCAAGAATTATATTTTTATTGGTTTACTGTGAGTGGTGGAACTTGTGTAAGTTAATGGTATTTTAGAGATTTGTGTGCAGTTTATTAGATGTATTCTGTATCTAGTCGATGGCGTAAACCGAAAGTCTGTGAAACAAAGAAATGGAATAGTGCTATTTTGAATGTTGACAAACAGTGGGGTGATATTACATGTGAAGTTAAGTAATGCAAGTTCAACAGCTGCAACTACTTCTTCTGCCAGTGTCAGAAAACTGGAATAGGCCTATTTTAGTGAGGAGAATACTGTTAGACCTAGTGTTAATGACAAGCACATTCTCATTCATGTATGGGTGCCCTCCAAAATTTGTTTACAGAACTGTGTGGTGAATGTGGCAGTAAATCTTCGTGTCAACGTCAGGGAGAAAGATGGGTTTAGTAATAAGTTACCTCTGAAGTGTGGGAAAAGTGATTTGTCAACTCAGGGAAGTCTTGATGCAGGAAATTCCACTAAAATACTGTTTTTCTTAATAAAGTTAGGTTTTTCTCAATACTATATTTTTCAGCATTTTAAATGTTCCAGTTGCCTGCCTTTTGATCCCATTACCTTCAAACTTGTTTTGCACATACAACTTTGTGGTCTTAATAATGTGTGGAATCCATTTTGAAAAATATTAATAACTTTCAGAAATATTTAGGTTCAAATTTGAAAAAAATGACATATTTTAACAGAACAACAGGTCATTCTAAGATAAAAACATTTTAATAATAAACCATTTGCACTGATTTTAAAAGTAATACCAATTTTTATTTGTAGACCATTGATGATCATTCCATAGAAGTTTTAGATTGATAACTTTAAATTTGATGTACCTGGGACATTTTCAAAATTTGCATATTTATTACATAAAATGTTATAATTTCTAAATGACTGAACCAAATAGCTCCAAAGTTTAGAATTCCCTTAATTATGCTCACTTTAAAGAACCTTCAAAATTTGGTGAAAATTGGGTGAAAATAGGCTACTGGAAAATTCAAAACTTAAGTTAATAGGGCAAAAATGTTATCGATATTGTGTGGTTAGGTGAAATGAGGGTCAATGCTGGTCGCACAGTATCTAAGGGTTGGAGTGACAACTCAGTTCAGGGGACAAGGAAGGGCCGTCAGGCAGAGGGGGTCGATTTATTATTCTATATGCCGGGCTATCACACGGATTTGTTAATAATACACTTTTGCTCTTTAGGTCGAAAAGAACTCGTGATTACCATGAAGACATGGACTAAAATGGTTCCAGGAACAATTGTTACCCAACATCCCTGAACACAGTGTTATTGTAATGGACAATGCTTCGTACCACATAGGTCAGATAGAATAAGCTCCAACAACTTTAAGTACGAAGTCACGAATGTTGGAATGGCTGGACCACCATCGTGTAACCTACCATGCGACAGCTCTCGGACAAATGGAATCCTTCTCGGTAGTGCTGAATGAACATAGAACGAGCGATAACATTCTATATAATACATGAATTCGCCAAAATACCTTATAAAAGGATGAGAAATAAATCAGGAAGCAATGTTTTAATAGATGTTTCCTCCTCCGCCGTCTGTGACACACCCAGCCATTCCAAATATAGCGAAAATTACAGCAGTGAGCGCCATTGTTCAAATCAATCTTCAAAAAAGTACCATAACAGTACTGCCAACCTCGCCCTTACGGTACTATGTGAAACAAAAAAGTGCCCAATTTACTCTCTAGTGGGCATCATTCGTTCGCTGCACTCAGTTCACGACTCTAATTATGCTAGTGTGTGCAATATTTCGCATCTCTGTACGGCTGAAATGAGTGTTTTTTGTTATCTGCTCTGTAATAACTATGCAGTATATCGCTCTCCTGTAATAAGTATGTGTATTTTTTCCCGCACAACTGTGGTTTTGACAAAGGTTACAGCCTAACGCGCCCAGATCAATGGTTTTGTGTCAACCATGCCCCGCTAGTAGCGCGCGGCCAAGGCTGCACCTACACCCGACCATTCTTACCTACACTTTGTCCAATCCAATGGTTTTTGACAATGGTTACAGCCTAACGCGCCCAGATCAATGAATTTTGGCAATGGTTACTGCCTAACGTGTCCCGATGATTCTTTTTTTTATCAACAGTGATTTTGCATCCCACTTCTTTCTATCAACAGTGATTTTGTATCTCACATGTGTGCCTCGGTGCGTGCTGCTAGAGTGAGCCTTGATGACGGTTAAACGAGATCAAGTGCTATCGAAGCATGGCAGCTGTTTTTAAAATAGCAAAAAACAAAAACACATATTTACGTACTTTAGCACATATATGAGGTTCAGTAGTAAGTTTTAATTAGGGTTCCTAATTTCAATACGTAATATCGCCCAAAAAATGAAACAAGGACACAAGGTATGTTAAAGTACATTCATGTCTGCTACAAGTGTATAAGCCGCGTTCCACTTTCATTCAGAATTAATATCCTTCTCAACCTTATACAGCAGCGCAAGCCTAAACCCATGTAGGCTACCACGTGGATGAACTGGCGAGAAAGCATGGCCATGAGATCATCACGCTGCCCCATATCATTGCCACTTCAATCCTATAGAAATGATATGGGGTCAAGTGAAGGGTTATCTAGCACGGCATAATAAGAATTTCACACTCCGTGAGGTTGAGAAGCTTACCGTTTAGGCTATTAGGGAAGTGACTTCATAAAACTGGAAGCGTTTTGTGTTAATAGTGCAACGAGAACTGGATGAGGCTACGAAACGTGAATGTATACTCGATGATAGGGTAGATTGGTTCATAGTTTCCCTGGAAAGCAATTCCAGATCCAATTCAGACACAAGTGACGAAGAGGGGGCGATGAAAGGAATAGACCCATAATTAAGTTAGTAGCAGCTAGAGCGATTAGGCAACTAAAAATTCCCCTAAACTCGCGTGCATCGCAATGTTTAATTGACCCTTCACACGAATACGGCTGACACACCACAGATCCCAGTATTTGTGTCTTCCTGGAAACTTCTTGGAATGTTATGAGTCATGATCTGCCTCAGTGGCAACGCAGCATTTCCTCACGTGTTAGCTTTGACAACTGCCAGTGCTCATTATTGGTACCGGCAATACAGAGTATTCTTTGCGTACAAACACAAACCTAACCCCAGACCTCCTTGCTTGTACTAGGCCTACTAACAATAATTTTGGTCCAGATAGTCGCCTAACCAAGTAGCGACCAATGGCTTTGTCTCGCCATGACTTTAGAAGAGTACAGTTCAACTTTTCCATTAAAATGAACTACGGTAAAAGTAATTTATGAACATTCATGATCTTTCAAGAAATTATTCTTCTTTAGACTGAGATAGGCTACTCAATACTCCCAATAATGTCAAAAGTACTCAAATCAAACTTACCAAGCAACTTTTGAAGATTTGATGGATGAGGCAGATAAATATGACCACTCCGATGTAACTTTTTGTACACTGATGACAATTGAACATATTATATGGAAGCTGCCAAGAGTAACGTGTCTCCACTGTACCTACGATTGTTTACCTAACATCTAAAAAATTAATTTGCTCTATTAAAAATTATAAGGGTGTGCAATCATCACTCGAAAAACTTCTCTGTAGGGTGTTCACAGGAGCATTCACTACTGACAACTTTCTTCCATTTTCATCGCACTCAGAATTTTCAATGAACTGAAGTAGGCTAGTTCATCAAATGAATTTTTATCAGTAATGCAAAGAAAGTTTTGTGGAACTTAATGTTTGGGAATCTGCAACCCATTGACTCAATGCTGAGGTTATTTAGAATACACACAGAACCTGTAATTATGGGCACTGCATCACTCAAATTCTTCAAGTACTTCACCAACTTGTCTTCTGTCTTGATATGTGTCCATTCCTGCTTAAATTTATTCCTGTTGGAGGAGAAGTGTTCAGATATATCCGATAGACTGTGCACAGAATTCTCTTCTTCGTAGTGTCTGAAGTCTTCCAAGCTCGCTTCTATGGCTTTATCCGAGATTTTCTACCTCTGCATCACACAGTCTTCTAGAAGAAGGCCCAGGAATGGATAGCTATTCTGGCAAATTCGAAAATATTGAAGATACTGCATCAGGATTCAACTTCGGGTAACTCCTAGCAAATGTCTTTATTTCCCCATCAACTTGCTCTGTCCTGAAAACAGAGCTATCAGGAAAATGTTTTATACAAATTATAGGCTTGCTCACTTTAGAGAAGTCAGTGGGAATTTTTCTAGGCCATATATTTCTTAATTTTTCGTCCTTTGGGAGAGAAAATGTAGAAACATTTTCATGCTGGGATCTGTAATTGTTCTTACAGCCAGCCACATTACAGCATCTCGGCATTTTGATTTCCTGTAAAGAGACACATTCATTAAATATCTAACTTTAACTCAGATAATTAACTTAGCATGCATTCTAATAGTCCTTAACATCCACAATATTAGGCTAACGTAAGTTCGTACATAACCTGCACCACACTTGCGTTTGATTAACCTGTGTCATTAATGAGAAATAAAGTGTTAACACTTACCCTGTAGGCTACGTGATTATTGCAGCTACATGATGCACCACAACACAAGTTGGATGTAAAGTTGGACATGACACTTTATAAAACACTAACTATTCTCACACTGCTATTCACAAACAAGTCTTCTCAACCGGAGTCACTACTTCGCCTACGTCACAGACAAGATGGCTGCTCGCACTGGGGCCAGTATCTTTCGTGGGCCACGCTGCCGTTAGACAGTCGAGTGAAGACTTGGCTGTGTCTCCAAGCCAATACGTCAAGTCCAGTTGTTGAAAGTTGGCGTTGCGTCAGGCTTCTTTTCTTTTATGCTGAAGCTTGTATTTATTTTCCCAATAAATAATATTTATTTATTACGTTACTTACCCTGTTGTTGATGAAAGTTGATGGCTTTTAGTGTAATAATATTTCCAGTGAAAGACACGGTATTACTTTTATTAAAAACTCCCTTCAGTAGGTGGAAAGACGAAGACAAAGGGGAGTTATTAAATTGTGGACGGCCAAATTAATTAATAGAACTGTGTACTAAAAAGATATTAATAAACCCGGCAAATGTTATAGCTCATTGCAAGGGATCTCGGTTCGAGCAGTTCACATGCTTGTGCAGTAGTTGTATTCTTAAAAACAACCTGTTCTTACTTTTTAGTAACAAATGTGGTGTGTGGAATCAACAAGTTTCGGTGATTTCCAAAACATTAGGCCTACGCGCGGGTTGAACAAACACAAAGACAGAGAGGAGCATTTGAAGTGCCAGTTACAGATTAGAACACTCAAAAGAAACACTACCACGTTATGTGACGCCTTGAGGGAAAATGCAAGACTACAGTGCTTGCAGAAAGTTTAGGGACATGTCTAAATTTCGTTTGATGCAAATTTGTCCCTAAAGTAACACCATTTCAGTCATTGTTTTACTTGATATTATTAGTCATCTATATGAGGGGTTTTCGTTTACAATTTCGCTGCTCTAGAACTAGGACTTTTGGAGGCGGAATGTTTTTTTGTAAACAAGGCTAAAAAAAACTGTTTTTCTTACTAAAATGTTTTCTTTCTCAAAAACTGCTAGTCCTACTGCTATGAAATTTTTACTGCTGTTTTTCTACTATATAGCAATCATAAAAATAACAACCTTGGAAAATATACTACTTATTTGGTCGCCTCTCAAACAAACTTTCTTCCCCAGTACGATAATTTTGGCGGCAAAATTGGTCAATTTCGTTTCGCGATAACTTCCGATTGGAAACACTTCGAGCTATTCTGACTACGCAGTTGTTTTCTCCGTGTCTTGTTTGTGATGGATCGGCTGTGGGTACTTTCTCGAAATGTTGCCAATCGGAAGTTATCATGGAACGAAATTAACCAATTTTGCCGCCAAAATTACCGGGGAAGAAAGTTTATTTGAGAGGCCATCAAATGAGTAGTAATTTCTTTACCTAGGTTGTATTTTTATGTTTATGATTGATATATTGTAGTAAAACAGCAGTAAAGATTTCATAGTTGTAGGATTAGCAGTTTTTGAGAACGAAAACATTTCATTAGTAGGAAAAACAGGTTTTTTTGCCCTGTTTACAAAAAGGTAAAACTTTCCATCTCCAAAAGTATTAGAGCTAGAGCAGCGAACTTTTTAATGAAAACCCCTCATATAGATGTCTAATAACATAATGTAAAACAATAACTGAAATGCTGTTACTTTTGGGACAAATGTGCATCAAACGAAATTTAGGCCTGTCCCTAAACTTTCTGCAAGCACTGTATGTGGAGTTAGATATAATGAGAATGTGACTTTAAATAGGCTTGTAATTGGAGTTGTTCTATACTTGAGGTCTCACTCTCGTCATAACCTCTGGAAGAGAGTTCCTATGAACTTTAAACTTTACTGTAACTCGTGGGAACTTTAAGGAATTATATTAATTCTATTAATGCAGGCAATGGCCATGCATTTTCTTTGCAGGGCGGGTCAGGGAAGGGATTTTGGAAGGAAATTGGCCGTGGACCGATTGAAAGGAACCATCCCAGCATATGCCTGGTGGTGAAAATGAGAAGTCACAAAAATCATTTTCAGGACGACCGAGTAGATATTTTAGCTTTAAAATACGAAAAAAAATCAATATTCACAAAAGCAATCAAGCACTGCTGAAATTATAGTATCGCTCCTACCTGATTTGGCATCTACGAGCCGGCACTGATGGAAGCCTGGAGGCGAGTTACTAGAGTACCTGTGTTATCAGCTGCCCCAAGCGATCCGATGATTGACAAAGCTGTCTCACACTCCTACTGAAGTACCGTCATTGGCAAATATAAATACGTTCTGTTCGTAAATACGTAACGTGTACTTCCGCGTCACACAATACTTCGACGTTGACTGTTCTGTCTGCAAGTCGGTGTCGCCACGTGCTCAAGTCTGGAATTCCATTACACCAGATCGGTGGTGACAAATATGAAGCGATAGGGTGAGAGAGTGACTGTGTACAGGCTCACCCGCAGGCTTCAAGGTCATGGGCAATCGTCTGAAACAAACGTCCGGCCTGTACATGTGGCTGAGATTCCCTACAACATAGATATTACCGTACCGGTAGGCCTACCTGTAAGAGTTCTAACAGGTGTTCATTAATGTACATATCTCCTGGAACTGTTGCCTGTATGTTACTAGCACAAATAACGCACAAATAACGAAGACCACTTCGGGAGAAACCAACAACCTGGAGCAGAGTTTGATTAAATTAATTTAACTTGAAAAACCTTATCCCAGTTATTTATGTTTGCTCGATTTTAATACCGGATACTCTTTACTGGCACCACGTGATTTTTCAGGTAAACGTTTCACCCCTCTATCAATGGAATTCGAACCCCGGCCATCTTGGCAAATTATACATAAACCTTAAAAATAAGTCTTTCAAGTAATCTACAACCGCAAATAGCCAGGAAAGGGAGGGAATCTACACACATCAAAAAAAGTTTTGCATCACCTCGGTTCCAAGAGTTCCGGAACCGTTAAATACAAAGGGAATAGAGATCAACACAAACAACATTTCAGCTCGTTTTATTGCTCAAGAGACCCACACATTGCATGTTGTACCATCATACAGCTAGACTTTCAGCATTTGTGGTCCAGATTGCAGTACACACCACTACCTCTAATACCCAGTAGCACGTCCTCTTGCATTGATGCATGCCTGTATTCGCCGTGGCATACTATCCACAAGTTCATCAAGACACTGTTGGTCCAAATTGTCCCACTCCTCAACGACAATTCGGCGTAAATCTCTCAGAGTGGTTGGTGGGTCAAGACGTCCATAAACAGCCCTTTTCAACATATCCCAGGCATGTTCGATAGGGTTCATGTCTGGCGAACATGCTGGCCACTGTAGTCGAGCGATGTCGTTATCTTGAAGGAACGCATTCACAAGATGTGCACGATGAGGTCGAGAATTGTCGTCCATGAAGACAAATGCCTCTCCAATATTCTGCCGATATGGTTGCACTATGGGTCGGAGGATGTCATTCAGGTATCGTAAAGCCGTTTCGGAGCCTTCCATGACCACCAGTGGCGTACGTCGGCCCCACATAATGCCACCCCAAAACATCAGGGAACCACCACCTTGCTGCACTCGCTGGACAGTGTGTCTAAGACGTTCAGCCTGACCAGGGTGCCTCCAAACACGTCTCCGACGATTGTCTGGTTGAAGGCATATGCGACACTCATCGGTGAAGAGAACGTGATGCCAATTCCGTGGGGTCCATTCAGCATGTTGTTGGGCCCATCTGTACCGCGCTGCATGGTGTCGGGGTTGCAAAGCTGGACCTCGCCATGGACGTCGGGAGTGAAGTTGCGCATCATGCAGCCTATTGCGCACAGTTTGAGTTGAAACACGACGTCCTGTGGCTGAACGAAACGCATTATTCAACATGGTGGCATTGCTGTCAGGGTTCCTCCGAGCGGCAATCCGTAAGTAGCGGTCATCCACTACAGTAGTAGCCCTTGGGCGGCCTGAGCGAGGCCTGTCATTGACAGTTCCTGTATCTCTGTACCTCCTCCATGTCCGAACAACATCGCTTTGGTTCACTCTGAGACGCCTGGAAACTTCCCTTGTTGAGAGCCCTTCTTGACAAATGCGGACGCGATCGAACTGCGGTATTGACCTTCTAGGCATGGTAGAACTACAGACAACATGAGCAGCGTACCTTCGTCCTGGTGGAATGACTGGAACTGATCGGCTGTCGTACCCCCTCCGTCTAATAGGCCCTGCTCATGCATGGTTGTTTACATCTTTGAGCAGTTTGAGTGACATCTATGAACAGTCAAAGGGACTGTATCTTGGATACAATATACACAGTCAACGTCTATATGCCGGAGATCTGGGAACCGAGGTGATGCAAAACTTTTTTTGATGTGTGTATGATGACCATTTGATAGAGCATAATACTTGCTTACATGTCATGTTAGGAAGTTTCACCCCGATAAGAAAAGTAAATCTATACCAATATAAATTTGTTTTCTTTAGCAACTTTGCAACATCGTGGTCATGTAGCCCCGTGTACTTCGGTATATGTATAATTTGTATGATAACCTGTGTCACTGTGATGGCTGTGCCGGTACTAATGTATGTACTTTTAATTGAGGTAGGATTGGGAAGGAAGCGGCCGTGGCTTTAAGTTAGGTACCATCCCGGAATTTTCCTGGAACAGAAGTGGGGAAACCGTAGGAAACCACTTCCCGGATGGTTGAGATAGGAATCTAACCCGCCTCTTCCTAGTTCTGCCTCACGAGGCTGAGTGTACCCCGTTCCAACCTTCGGACCAGAATTAAATTTCTTGGCAGAGCCGGGAATCAAACGTGGGTCTCCCTGGTGACATCCAAGAATGCTAGCCACTACGCAGCGAGGTGGATTAACATAAAGTCTAGTGGTGTTTGTCTGCTACTCTTTCACACAAAAACTACTCAACCGATTTAGCAGAAATTTAACTTTTATGCCTGGAAAGAACATAGGCCCAGCGCCGTTTCGAAATGTTTCACAGTTTCAATATGGGGGTAACAGTTAGGTTTCATTTCAGTAGCAGGCGCTGCCGCGTCTAGCCACGGTCCAGCCCGGCAAGTAATTGCCCGTGGTAGGTTGCATACATCACCCCTGCCCACGCCTCTGGCTGCTGACTTTTCGCATTCGTGTCAGTTTATTTACTCACGTTAGAACAAATGTGTTTTGGAGTGTAAGGTGCACACACAAGGACATCTATTTTATCCATACGAAGGACGGGTAAACTAGCTAGTGATCAATAGGGACCGAATTCTTAGGTTATTACCTATTTTTTTCCTTACTTCTGAATACAAAAATACTTACACTTTTCGGAATCACACTCAACAGAGTCATATTCATGAATTCTGTAGTATCTAAAAAGCCTAAATGATATGCGAGTATCTAAATATACCTAATTGCAGTTTTGTTCCATTTATTGTAGTTTATTTGTATTTTAGTCACCATTTTTGAAAGTAAACCACAAGACAGTGTTTATTCCTAGCTCTAGTCGGTCGAGAAGAATCCTACCTGCCTGAAAATTCAAATACTTTCAGCACTTTTCAGCTTATATATCTTATTGCTTGGTGATCCACTGTCGCGAAAGTGGGGACAAATATCTTATTGTTTCCAAGTCCCCTATATTCTCAATAAAAAATTATTAGACGGGCTAGAATGTGAAATTCACTTCTGACATCGTCGGTTTTATTGAATTTGAATAATCAACATATTTAAGCAGAGCAAATATTCCTTTAAGAGAGTGAAGTTCTGTGATAATTTGATGAAAGACTTATCATTGTGTAAAATATTTCCTCTCTCGTTACAATCAGATTTTCTACTGACAATTAGCCATTAATGGTAAGCTTTGCGCAGTTTATATCAAATTTTGCTACACTTTGAAAACATATTCTACCTATGAAAATCCTAAGAAAACCTATTTTATGTTTTTGAAAACCTAAAATGACAATATAAAAAAAAAACTAAAAATCCGGTCCATGAGACCGTGAGCTACGTCATGCGATATGAATCTTCTACACGCCACCGCGCCAGGCTAATTGTATCAAGAATGGGGATTGCCATTGAATGTACACTGCCCCTCCTCTCCCATCCAAGCCACAAACACGGCGATTCGCCTTCCTCCCATAGCGGCTAGCGACCTTGTCTGTCGCCCCAGAGGTCCAGGTTCGATTCCCGGCTGTGCCAAGAAAATGTAATTCTGGTGTAACGGCAGGATTTGGATACACTGAGAAGAGGGTTCGATTCCCACCTCAGACATCCTGGAAATAGTTTTCTGTGGTTTCCCCCCACTTTTACTCCAGGCAAATGCTGGGATGGCTCCTAGCTTAAGGCTACGGCCGCCTCCTTCCCAATCCTATCCCCAATTTACAGGTAATCACACACATTCCTCACAGACGCAAAAATATACGGGGCTGTATGACCGTGATGTCGCAGCCATTAAATTAGCAACAACAATAACTCCTCCCTGGCTTCTCGCTCACAGGCTCGCGAGCTGCGTCTAGTTCACATAGTTCAGCGTTCATTTACTATGATACATATCCAAGAAACCAGAACTCAACTGGACTACGTATAGCTGAGATTTAATTATGTCTTGGAATCGCCAGAGGCCCTCTTCTCAAACTGCCCCAGCAGGGAATCGAATCCATGAATTTGAAGTTGTGAGGCGGGCACTCTACCACTGACCCACTGAGGAAGCTAAGGAGTTGGAAATGGAAAACTACAGAAGAACATTTCTAGGACGCCCGAATGCTGGTCTCTTAACTAGTTCGCTTCAGTTTGGACATAGCCTGGCACGATTCCCTTACGCGTTCAGTGTTTGGCTATGTTTAGCCTACTTTTGAATATTCTAAAACATGAAAGTACACTTATGAGATCTTCGTGGGCCAAATTGGTATGTATGTATGTATGTATGTATGTATGTATGTTCTCCCTGTCCATTCCCTAACTATGGTACCGAATTGCATTAAATTTGGTACATAGGTAACCCTAGTAAGTGGCACCTCAGTGTCATGTTTTAAATCGCAGTCATGTTAGCGAAAACAAATGGCGGCCAGCCAAATGTTCAAAGCGTAAATTAAATTATTACTTATCACATCTCTACTAAATTTTGTGAAAACATACCTTAATGAGGGAAGAGTCTTGTGCCTAAACTACAAGGTCATCAGCCAAACAATTTCAAAATGATGGTGGTGGCGCGAATCGTGAAAAATTTATGATCCAATAATCAATGCTCCCAGTACTTGCCATTCAAGTAATTTCATATAAGGACCCTCCGTTAAGCGCAGCCCCACCATCTTGAAATTATAAAATATAATAATAAATAATCTCGCTCTTCAAGCGCTACAATTGTGAAAAGTAGTGTGTGACTAGGTTGGACCTTATGTTTGGCCTTGTATGATCAAGGCAAAAGAACACACACATCATACATTCAATATGGCGGCTGTGAGTATTATTTGAACATAAGAATTGACAACTCAGAATGTAATTGTGTAACTAATACGCACCTTGGCAACAGATCAGTATAATAAGGGTTCTCATATGCGTTGGTCTAAAGATTATCACACTGGATATAGCGCACAGCGGCCATCGTGGAAGAACTCTCAATCTTCGAACTAGAATAACGACATTCAGTAATAAGCTAGAACCTTAAGTGGCTTGATATGCCCCGAAACAAAGTACAGCGATTCCCATACATTCAAAATCGCGGGTAGACATATTATTAAAATGTACAAACTACAAATTAGGAGGCCTAAGTCCGGAAATAATTGCACAATTGTGACGAAACGTGGTAGACGACGGATATCATATAAGAGGCCGCGATAGCCTTAGTAATACTTTCATCACACTGAATATAGCGCACAGTGGCCATCCTGAAATTTCATAATTTAAAAATAAAAATCTCTGCATGCTTTTAGAGCTACAATAACTAAATTAGTGATTGATAAGGAAGAGACTACGTGGTATCGTATGCCCAAAGCAACAGCGAACCGAAAAATCAAAATGGCGGCTGGGCAATTAAACGAAAATTAGTGAGAAAGAAGTACCATATAAGGGACCTTGCTGAAATAAGCCATAAAAATAACACACTGAATACAATGCGTGGCGTCCATCTTGAAAAAACAAATGTGATAACGAATAACTGTGTTTTGGTTCGCCCCTTAAACAAGAATAACTTAAACAACTAAAGTATTTTGAAACTACAAAAATGAAAGTTAATATTAATGTAGGACCTTTAAAGCGGTTTCCTATCGCCAAGTCAAAAGAACGACGACTCCATATATTCGCGATGGTGGCCGAGGCTATGTTTCAAACTTCAATATAATTATCTCGCGATCTAATGGCACAATTAATGCGAAATTGGGAGAGAGGGGAGTACTATATAAAGGACTCCTAACAACATCACACTGAATATATCAATCAGCTGCCATATTGAATAGACACCAATATTTGATAGTTGATTATTTAATACTGTTATGATGACTTAACGCAATAAGTATGCAGAAACTGGTTTTCCTCCAGAAGGTACATGATTAACGACTCCATACGTTTGAGAAGAACGTACTTTTATAATGTAAGAATCAATTTCCTCTGGATGAAAGTCCGGTATTACAACGAAACTGTAAGTAAACAAAAAGAGTTGTATACATAGGTTACAACTCTTAACGTTAATCAGAAGACCATTCAAGTATACTGCCTGATAATAATGAATATTTTTATAACTATATCCATACATGTAAGAGAAAGTAGACTACATGTTCTTTACAGAGCATTTTGTTTTTATATTGCATGTTTTAGCCAATAAGTCTTATTTCATAGAAATGTCACTACTTTCAGAACGACTCATAATGAAGCAACTCTACAGAGGCTATCTTGGAAACTTTTATCTAAACGTTTACGTGCGTTTTTGTTCCTGAGTTCTAGCTTCATTCATTTATGCTTGAGGAACGTTCAAAAAGTGTGTTTATTTTTGGCTTGCTCTGTATTTATAGCGTGCAAAGGCGAGTGCTGACTAACACAGCAGTATCGAGCTATAAACCAGCCAAACAGTAAATAAAAAGCAACTTCCGTTGTAGTAAAACTTAATTGTTAAGAAAAGTGGCTACATACTAACACCTAGGCTTATTTCGCAGCTACAGTATGTTGCCAACTGACTGCACAGAAACACGCGTATATTTCCATCGTTAAAGATTGTAAAAAAATAAGAAAATACATATTGTATAAATGTACCCTTATAATTAATAATTCCAAGAAATAAGCAAATTCTCAGCCGTTCAAATTCCAAATGCCTATTTTTTAGCTCAGGGGACACCACCGTTCGCTTGGTTAGCCAACCTCACGTTGCCCAATCCTCTACGATAGAAAAGAATATCTGTTCGTACAGGTCATCCGAATTCGATCGATCTATCCCAATCTTTTAATTACTATAGCTGGCTTTGACCAACGTGTTGGCTAAAGGAAGACTCTGGGCACTGTGTCCGCCTCTGTTTTAGCATCCTACGAAAGATACTGATCACCAGCCTGACGTATGGCGCAGTGGTCAGGCTGCTTGCCTCTAACCAAGTAGACCGCATTAGCTTCCCGGTTAATACAAGCAAGATTTTTGAGGTGAAATGTCACGTCCAGTGGTTCAGAATTACGTAAAAAGGTGGTTCATTTGTCTTATGACGGTTATGTAAAACTATTAGCTTTTATTCCTCAAGCATAATCCTTTCAAACAAGAATGTATTTCTTCTAATGCATCTCGTCTCACGGAGAGTGATCTCTTAAAATACACCTAAAAGTGCAGTACCGTATGTTTTTTTTTTAATTTTTCTTAATTTTTATATGGACGGGCTTGTAGTCGTTGGCATTTTTCTCTTTAGACCCTTCGTTAGGGACTTCCGGAAGGAAATTTCTTTCCAGGATCCAATTAAATCTGATATGCTTGAGTGACTCATTTCCGCAGACCGAAATATCCTGCAACAACTAACTCGTTTTAGTTCGCCAGTCCAAATTCCGATCCACAGCGAATGAGTGTAATAATTGCGCTCCAGCGAATAAGAAATCGGGGAGTGGGAGGTGGTCTTAAACAAGCGTTTCCTCTGGTGCACCACAGCCGGTTGCATATAAGCATTCTCCACATCCATAGATCGATACGGAGTCTAGGGTGCTCGACTATTGGACAGAAGCATCTTGCGTTCCATCAGGACCTTCTATAATACCGGACCTGACACTAGCGGCGGGACAGAGGAAAGATGGCTGTCGCTGTTGGTGATTACATGCTTTGTTTATAAGGTGAGTCGTTTTGTTTACGATGTGATAGTGATGTGAATTTCGGTTAGCAATCGTCTCCCTTGATTATCTGTGCTTATTGATTATTGCTTAATGATATTACACGTTCGTGTAAGTAAATGTTTGCATTAGTGCTTCATAAATACGAGATACCGGTGACTTCTGTTACGCTTGTGATACCATCAATACTATTGCCAATCAGTGGGTAAGTTTGGTCTATTTATTATTCTGTTTAGGGTTTATAAATTATTAGTAATGGCAATTTATTATGAGCAGGCATAGTAATAATTAACGTATTCCAATTTAAGGTCTAAGAACATCTGAAAATTGATAGCGTACGTAGGAACAGAACATCTGAAAATTGATAGCGTACGTAGGAACATAACCTACTTTTTAAATTGTCTGCAGTGTTCTCTCTTCCAATTATACTCCTGTTAGTTCAAGGATATCAATCTTATCACGTACTTGGTGTGGATCCCGTTTTAATAAACTACCAGTAGGAGTTGGTTCGCAGTAAGTTTAGCTACACCATTCAGTCAGTTTGTTCAGGTTATCTGCTCTTACTCCTCTTGTCAAATGGTCGGCTGGGTTATCCTTGCCAGGGCAGTGTCTCCACTGTGTTGGAGTTGTGGAGGCCTGAATCTCAGTCACTCTGTTGCAGACAAACGTTTTCCAACGATTTGGGTCATTCCTTATTCATCCTAGTGTAACTGATGAGTCGCTCCAAAGAATAGCCTCCCTGATATTGAAATGTGTTGCCTTGCAGTAGTAACGGAGAAGTCTTGCCCCTATTAACGCACCCAGAAGCTCAAGTCGAGGGAGTGTGACCTTCTTCACGGGCGCAAGTCGGCTCTTACTGCAGATCAGATGGATTTTAGCGTGCTTGTGATGGGTGTTTCTCATGTACAGAACGGCGCCGTACGATCTCTCCGACGTATCACAGAAGACATATTGAACCCTTCAGAAAAGCAGTGTTTGTTGTTAATGGGCTCTCCGCCTGAGTCTGACTTCCTGCTGTGCTCGCCTCCGGGCTATTTGAGTCATCCTGCTTGTCTTTCAATGTTCCTGTTCTAAATATCGACGATTGCTCTAATGACCTGAGTTCGGCTTTAATGATCCTGTCCGTCTGTTCTTTAAGCTTGCTCTTCATTTCTTGCTCTAACGCTTGAATACGAGTGTGATTTTCGCCTACTGTTTTAAGAATGGTGGATCTTTCCTCTTTAGAATCGATATTCATTTTTTTCCAATCTTTTCTTATCTGCTCTTTAATCGTGCTTACTTTCTCTTCAATCTGGCTTTTAGTGTCGTTTAAGGTACTCTTTAACTGCTCCTGATCCGCTTCTAGGCTTTTCCACTACTCTGCTGATTTTATTTCGAGACGATCCATATCTTTAATTATGCCGGATATATTCTCATCTACCGCTGATAATTGTTGTTGAATGACTTTGCCGCTCTTTTCCATCTCCATAAATCGTCCTTCTAACTTCTCCTGAGCTATCTTGACCTCGCTTGTATTCATAGTGCACGCTATTTCAATTTGCTCTAATTTAGCTAACACAGTTTCATCCAGAATGCTAAGTTTTTGATCAAAAATATTTTCCATTTTCTTAATCTGGTCTAATTGCTTTTCATTATTTTTACTCACATCTAGGGCCAGTAATATCATCTGTTGATTAGTGTGATCTTTCATCTCTGCGGTTAGCGTCTCTAACTGTGAATTGATAGTGTCATTAATTTCACTTTTTAACAACCTAGCTTGTTCCGCCTGATATTCATTCTGTTCAATTCTACTGTTATTTAATTGTGTCCGCAATGATTCACTTTGTTCTGATAATTTGTTTATCGACTCACTTTGTTCTAACAAACTATTGTTTATTTGTTCAGATAATTTCGCGTTCAATGCTTCACTTTGTTCTACCATAGTATTGTTTATTTGCTCAGACAATTTCGCGTTTAATGCTTCACTTTGTTCTAACATACTAGTGTTTAATGATTGACTCTGTTCTGATAATTTAGCGTTTAATGCTTCACTTTGTTCTAACATACTATTGTTTAATGATTGACTCTGTTCCGCCAATTTAGTGTCCAACAATGCCTGTGTTCTCCTAGCTGCACTCTCAATGATTTCTTGAATCTGTTCAACCGTTGCCATATTACACACTTTATATGAGACATTAGGGAAATGGCATAAAGCAATGCCCTTTGACACACACATAAAATCCAATGCACATTTAATTTCTTTACCCTACTCAGTTCGTTTATTTTTACATTTAATCCCACTAGTCGATTGCATCTCTGAGTAGTTCTAATTTTACTCAATTTAATTTAAACCCAAACACATATTCAGTCATTAAATTGTTATCCTGATCTGATATTAACACTGACTAATTAATAAAGTATTAATTGTCATTTAAGGCTACAGCCTCCTAACATTTTCACGAGTTTGACTTTCTAAACAAATCTAATTTTAACTTTAATCATTGGGCGCCCGGTATCACATATATATTACCTTTTACTTTAATTCAATAGACAAAAACGTGAACCGTATTTTACATTGCAAACTCCTGATTTTACTTTATATTTCACACATTTGGCGGTATCCTCTTCGCCTCACTTACTTTTAATAAAATATCACTTCCCGGTGATTAAAATACTGTCATATCTGCCTGCACTTGCGGCATGTCAGTTTTACTCAAATACGCCACTTAAATGTGTTCCAGCAGCGAACCAGCAACCAAATTACACCTTCATTGTTGCGTCAGTTTGAAAACCCAACTACGCTTACACTAACGTGTGCAAAATCTTTGCCGTTACACCACAGTGAACCGCCCCACGCTTGGCCGCGCCAGTTTACTCCTATGAACCCTTCAGAAAAGCAGTGTTTAATGTAAGAAATCTTAATCAAGGGGTCGCGCTCAGTTCCTATGTGATGTTTACGTTCGCCAAACAACATGCTCTACTGAGGTAAGGGTCATAGGATATAAACTATAAATTAGAAAGAAAGGTGACAAGATGTAAAATAATAACAAGATTTAATGACTAATAGTGCATAAAAAGAAATAAACAACAATAAAATATAAAACACTCCTCCCTGAATTTCCCATGATAGGAATATCTATAAATTTGAGGAGTCAGACGGATCTCCCCTTTTATTTAAAATGTGGATCCTGGTTCCACTACCTTGCAATTTGGGTTTTATGTGCGCGTAATGACTAACTACGAGGAATGAGTACTTTGGATGACTGTTCGTTTACAACGGGTTAACAGCCACGATGCTTACGAACAATCATCTCGTAAATCAACGTTTATGGATATGGAACATGACATTAATAAAAACCCTTAAAAAGTAATGCTGACGCACGCACTAAATCTACTATCTACGGGAATCTCTCTCGGGACCCTCATTAGCGCGAAGACGCACTTGACTTTGAGCTGCCAACACGGGCCAAATTGCTCAACACAGACAAGGAAATACAGCAAGCATGTGACTCACGGGTCACTGAATAAAATATAAACATGGAATAAACCAACAACAACAAAAGCCTGACTGGCTGACATTACTTTATATGAACAAAACTGCATGTTAAGCTAACGCTTCGGAGATTATCGTGATTCGTAGGCAACTCCCATTTATTTAAACAATTTTTATCATTGATCAGTTCTTATTCTGTATTTAAAGTTATTACTGAGCCACACAGGCACTCTCCACTAATGACCTGGCTGGCACCCTTCAGTTCGTCTTGTGCAACATCTCCCCTCTTCCTCAATCACCTGTCATTGTCCCACTCCAGTGTGTATAAATATAACTGACCAGCTGTGCCGTTATCTCAAGGAATCAACAGCAACAAAGTCAACCACTTCAAAATATGGTCAGACATAATCAAAATATCCAGAATTGCCCTCGCGAGGTCACAATCTGGATTTGTCATCAAGCTGCCAGAAATCAGTCTAAGCTGAAAATCCCGCTTGTAATGACACACATACACACACACATTTGGGAATGACAATACGTTATTCACACAGATCTGCTGAATGGATGCTCGCCGACAATTAAAACTTTCTAAAACCTACGATAGAGCTGACTGCTCTACGTCACAAATCACATTGCTCCAAAGGCAATAATCTCATTGAATCTGATCAATAATAAAACAAAAGAAATTAATTACCCTCCAATCTACTGTATAATTATATTACTTCAGTCCTACTTCTGAAACACAACATATCTCCGAGAGACGTTTTTAACCGCATCGCGTAACATATGCAAACACGGCCGTTCACATAGCTACGTTGGTTAAAACAACGAACAAGAAAAGAACCTTCTACTAAATATATATGCGAGCTGTTTCCATGCAAAAGGTGTGTCAGACCATAACTAAATAGACTACGTTAATCACACAAGCAAATTATTTACAAAAACACAATATGTCCCATACACCATGAGTTAATTTATCAGATAATAATAAATATTATTCGGTACTCATCCTCAGCCAGCCATCCGTCAAAGAACATCTGCAGCCATTTCCCAACTGGATTCTTCTTATCTCATCTCAACCATCTTGACGGAGTCTTGATATTTCCAGGCTTCCTCCATGGTCAATGATGTCATCTCTCGTGCTGATTCAAAAATTAAATTATTATACACTTGATGTCTGACTACTAAATTCGCCGTTCGGGTACTTCTTTCCCCAAAGCAGTCTATTGGCGAATTATCGAAGATACTGCCCCTACAAATATAGTACTGTGACTATCTAACACTGAATTTAACACTTTCAATAATAATTTCTGTGTCCTTCATGACACGCAAAGTATAACTGTCAACGTCCTAAGACGCGCAAAGTATAAAAGCCTGTGTCCACTGACACACAAATTAACAGCCTCCGTCCTCAGACGAACCAAAGTAATAAGCCGTGTCCTCGTCACACCAAAGTATAATAAGCTTACGTCCGTAGACGCACCGAATAATAATAAGCAAAGTCTTGGCTCTTCACACCACTTATAAATGAACTGGCCCTAGGTCTTGATGGAGGGGGAATTTATACAAAAAATTCTCGAAATAATGATGGTACAGGAATGAAATAAATATCACTGAACTCGTAAAATAGCGCAGGTCAAGAATATGCCCATTAATCCTAGAATCGATCGTAGAGATTTTGTCTAGGCGATCTCCCGCGTGAATGCTAGCCGAGCGTGCCCACGCTAGACCTGCCGCGCTAAATAGGCATTCTTCTCTCATTGGTTCCCACACTTTCTGTAATTTGGCGGTTTTTAGCAGATCTTGGCGTCGTAGGAGTGTCTAGCATGCTCATCAGCCACTCACGTTACTGAATCATCTTTTTTCTAGGCGCGAATATTACAATGAACATACCAGCAGCATGTCTCACTGCGCGTCGCTTCTATTTTTGAGGCGGCCAACACCTGTCCTTCTGACACATCGCTAGGCTATTTCCTTTCACAGCTAAAGTATTTAGTCTTTTGTCAATCTGCTTCAGGTATGTCCCCGCTGTCTCCAACCAATGCTTGAAATTTCCTCATCTCCGTCTGGCTACTTTCATGATGCTGGTGGAAATATTTATTAATTGAAGAAATAAAACATAGAATCATTTATCCAACAGAGGATAAAGGGTTCAATATATTTGTGATTTAACTTTATTTGATGTTCCTATCCACCTTGGTATGGTGATGCGTTGCAAGTCAGGTAGTGTGGACAACCAGTCTCGCCATCTGTCGACCAAAGTATTATGTGTACTCGAGTTTGAAGGTTGTTCGTGACGTAACCAATAGATCTACATAAAATCCAATAACATCATTATTTTCGTCATTCTAATTTACGTGAGTTCATGTAGGTTTGGAATTTTTAGTTTATATTTTAATATTTTTTATCGCAGTTGGAACACAAAAAGTGCCCGTTTTTAAGCGTGTTTCAACCATGCGTCACATTTAAGAATTATTATCTCACAAACCCTTCATTGTATCGAATCCAAATTTTAACACAATATACATTGGAATGTTGTATAACTGGTTTATTAATTTCAAAATTTTTCGTGTCCAAGAAACAATGTTGTTATCATTTGTCTAAGGTAAAGTTTTCTCGGCTTGGGGTGGTTGGAATATGTAGTTCTTGGTCGCGGTATATTCCTTATACATCAAAAAGTTATGTTGCATGACTTTATAATACGTAAATTAATTCACTTATTTTATATCGGTTTATATTTGAACGGGGAAATACGACCTCGCCTAGCTCGGCAGTGATGGGCTCCATCGCAGCAACGCTGTACAGCCTACCCCGGAGCGGCTGGCAGGTGAATCATGCCTTATTTCCACGAACAAATACAAAGCGATATAAAATAAGTGAATTAATTTACGTATTTCACAGTCATACAGCATAACTTCTTGATGTATAAGGATTACAACGCGACCAAGAGCTATATTTTCCAACCACCCCGAACCGAGAAAAAGTTACCTTACAAAAATGATAACAACTTTGTTTCTTGGACACACAACATTTTGAAATTAATAAACCAGTTATACAACATTCCAATGTATATTGTGTTAAAATTTGCATTCGATCTGATGACGTGTTTTTGAGATAATAATTCTTAAATGTGACGCATGGTTGAAACACGCTTAAAAACGGGCACATTTTGTGTTCCAACTGCGATAAAAAATATTAAAATATAAATTAAAAATTCCAAACCTACATGAACTAACGTAAAATAGAACGGCGAAAATGATGATGGTATTGGGTTTTATGTAGGTCTATTGGTTACTTCACAAACAACCTTCAAACTCGAGTGCACATAATACTTTGGTCGACAGTAGTTGCCAGGTCGTGAGGCAAGATGTCATCCCATGCAACTCCGCGCGTCCAGGTATCTTGGAAGAGAATTTTTCCCACTACAGATACCGGTGAAATAAAACCTAAGGGGTCGTAGATACTAGCAGAGGCCTGTAACAGAGTCCGTTTAGTTGCTACCGCTGTTTCCAATTTGCTTGTAACTTCCTGTTGGGCGAGAGAAAACGTGTCAGTATCTGTGTGCCAGGAAATTCTCAATAGGCTACATGAGCATTGTGTGAGATCTTTCGTCCTTCTGCCTTCCGTATGCCCGTTAGCTGAAATGAATTTGTTGCCCATTTAGCAAGTGGAAGCTGGATTTGCCTCATGAGGGATGCGAGCTCGTAGTACCGTGCAGTTACGTCGTTGTCGTCATCTGCACCTGAAGCGAAATCGTCCATGAAGGTGTTTTTATCTATGAGCGATGTGGCGATAGGAAACTGAGCTTGGTGAATAGCTGCTAGTTCTCTGATTGTAGCCGATAGTAGATACGGACTGCACGTCAGACCAAATGGGAGCTTTGTGAACCTGTAGACGGCTCTCTCTAGAGGTGGTAGGGCTTTCCGTTCCATTATTAATGATGCGGTAGGCTATGTTGAAATTGTGGTGATATGCCTTGAAACTGTTATGTGACTGGATGCAAATCCAATTATTATAAAGATAAGCCATTGGTGCCTATTTTCTAATTTCCCATCAGGGGAATTCAATCCACACCCAACTTCACGGGGCTGATGACCAAGAAGTCCCAAGCCCATAAAATGAATTAACAGCAGACAAAATCACGTCATGATGTTATTTTGTGTTGGGTTGGATTCTGACACATGTCATGCGTTTGACAGAGTGCCATTTAATCTCATTAATAGGAATGAATGAATACGACTAGCCTACTTGTTGACGGATTTACAGGAGGCAGTCGTGACCTTATGATAGGAATTACCCAGGCATTTATATTCAGTATATGTGGGAACCCATGGTGAACCACTTGCTGGGTGGCTTAGCGGAGAATCGAACCCAACATTTCCCGGTTTACCTCACTAGTCTGTGTGTACCCCGTGCTTACCCTCAGACTAGAATTAAGATTTCTTGACAGTCGAGAATCAAACTTGGACCCCAGAAGTGACAACCAAGAACTACACTACCTGGTTGGTCACATTTATTTTTAAGAATAATATGTCTGTTAGGTAGTCAGCCCGAAGGCTGGTTGGATCCTCAAAAGGCACTGTCGTTAGGTTATGTGGGTAGATACCCACAAAAACCCATGGCAGCGCTATATTGAGGCGTACTAGGCAAGAAGAGGAGTGAGATAGTTCGTCATTGCTTTCCTCACTGAGACAGTGCAGCAGTACTAACCCTATGAGTAGAACCTTTCACAGCATCCACAAGCACTGACTGTGCCCTGTATGTCAATACTAAGCACCACTCATACCTCAGTAGCTTCCATATAATCACAGCCATGAGTGAGACTGAGACATCGGTGAAAAGCCTCATTTTACTCTAGCCTGTGCCAACAGAAAATTGCAAATGTACTGCATTCATTAAGAGATGGCAAACATTCCCCGAATAATATGTAACTTATTAAAAAGAGATTGAAATTCTTACAGGAACATTTACAACTTTCCCTGTTCACTCAGCCAAGATATTCGGCAGATCTCTCCTGTGGGCCTAAACATTATTTTATTTTATTCCTTTCCTGATGGAACTCCGGTACGGTGGTACCTTATTTTAACTCCCGGAGCACCTCCCCATGCCTGTCCCTTACACAGCTACACAACTACTACAGTCATCACGTAATAGGAGGAATTCAACCCACACCCAACTGCACGTGGCTGATGACAAAGATGTCCCAAGCCCATAAAATGAATTAACAGCAGACAAAATCGCGTCATGATGTTATTTTGTGTTGTGTTGGATTCTGACACACGTCATGTGTTTGATGTCCGACCACCAACTACGGCGGCCATCTTGGATTGCAGTGTCAGGTCCGGTACTATAGAAGGTCCTGGTTCCATCCATTACTTATTCAAAATTGTGCTGCTATCCTGTAACCTGCCTGTATGGTTATCTAATGAAGTATTTAGTTCACTAAAGAATTCAGATAATCTCTAAATTTCTTTGACATTTCCGTAATTAACGATGACAACACACTCTTATACAATATTTTTAGAAAGTTTACACAAACTCGAACAATAATTTCAAAAAATGATGCAACACATTCAGGATCACGAGAGCTACTTTTTACAGTTTAATTTACGGAGTTCTAAGAATAGTATATCATAGTATAAGAAATAAATAAATACCATATTTTCTTTAGCTGAAGCAAATAATTACAATCGTAGATGTTATTAATATAATAACATTAAAAGTACACCAAATACAACCTTCATAATGGATGGAAAGTAATAAAAATATGCATCTTTTAAATACATAGGTACCAATATGTATCCATTAGCCAGTATATTTAAGAAATTTAGTTGCAATGTCACCTTCAAAGCAACGAATACAAACAGCAAATTTATTTACAATCCGCAATGTATAAATAAAATTGCCGGTAATACATTTTTTTAATTCCGACAAATATAAATTAACCTGCGCTTCATGCCAAACTACGTACGTAGGGCAAACAGGTTGAGGTATGCTAACCCGTTATAAAAAAAAGCACGTAAATGCAGTAAAGTATAGAAAAAAACTCCTCCATGGCAGATGATCATATGATGCAAAGTGGCCATTTCTTTACTGATATAGATAATGATTCGGAAATCCTACATGGAGCTAATAAGGGTCCGTTAAATACATCGGACTGAGATGGTAAAGTGACCGAAATTTTATATTTCAGTCCGGAGTAGGAGTGGAATTAAATTCAGCCAGCCAATTCAATACTATTCCGGCGTGGAATTAAACCTGGAGTGAAACATATAATTTCACTCAGACAAGGAATTAAATTGGGAATGAAATATTGAATTCTATTCCTCTCAGAATGAATCTCGTAATAAAGTTCAATTCAATTCCGCTGGGAGTGAAATTATACCCATTGCATTGCTTTTTGTTCCTCTCCGTATGAAATGTTGAATGAGACACTCAATTTTGTTCCGAAGGGAATAAAATTAAATCCAAAGAATTTGATATAATTCCCCTCGGAATTAAACTCTGAAGGCCCTCTCCAGTGGGAATGAAATTAAATCTATACGCTTAAATTCTATTCCTCTCGGAATTAAATTATGAATAAAACATTTAATTCTATTCCGACAAGAATGAAATTAAATGCATGGCATTTAATTCTATTCCTCTCGAAATGAAACCCTGAACAAAATATTTCGGTCTATTTCAGCCGGAGTGAAATGTAATCCATTCAATTCTATTATTCTCGGAACGAAAGTCTGGACGAACATTTAATTTTATTCCAGCCGGAGTAAAATTTAATCCGTGGAATAATTCAAACGAACATTTAATTTTATTCCAGCCGGAGTAAAATTTAATCCGTGGAATAATTCAAACGAACATTTAATTTGATTCCAGCCGGAGTAAAATTTAATCCGTGGAATAATTCAAACGAACATTTAATTTTATTCCAGCCGGAGTAAAATGTAATCCATGGAATAATTCAAACGAACCTTTAATTCTATTCCGGTCGGAGTGGAATTACATCCATACAATTTAATTCTATTCCGGCCGGAGTGAAATCACATCCATACAATTTAATTCTACTCCGGCCGGAGTGAAATTAAATTCATACACTTTAATTTGAAGGAACATTTAATTCGATTCTGCCGGATTCAAATTAAATCCATGCAATATTATTCTATTCTTGTCTGAATGAAGCTATAAACAAACATTTAGTTCTATTCCGGTCGGAGTGAAATTAAATCATAGGCCTACAATTAATTCTATTCCTCTCGGAATGAAACTTCGAACGAATATTTCATTAAATTCCGACGTGAATAAAATAAATCCGTAGAATTTCAGATGTTTTTTTTTCCGTTTACGGTTTACCCTCCAGGGTTAGATTTTCCCGCGGACTAAGGGAGGGATCCCACCTCTACCACCGCTGTGGGCAGTGCCCAGGAACTTGAGACTCTTGAGTCGTGGGATACAACTGGGGAGTGTGACTAGCACTTCGCCCAGGTGGCCTCACCTGCAAAGCGAACAGGGGGGAGGGGGTGCTGATGAGGGGATGAGAAGAGTGGGAGGGATAGACAAGGAAGAGGGAAGGAGGCGGCCGTGACCTTACGTTAGGTACCATCCCGGCATTTGCCCGAAGACGAGTGGGAAAACGCGGAAAACCACTTCGAGGATGGCAGAGGTGGGAGTAAAACCCCCTCAACTCATTTGGACCACCCGAGGCTGAGTAGACCCCGTTCCAGTCCTCATACCACTTTTCAAATTTCGTGGCAGAGCTGGGAAACATCGGACCCCCGGGGTGGCAGCTAAGCATGCTGACCACTACACCAAGGAGGCGACATGATATGTAAATATGAAGTGAAATTTAATCCATAGAATTACGGTTTATTCCTCGCGGAATGAGACTCTCAATGAAGATTTTGTCTCATTCAATCCAATGAATGATAGGATCGTATGGCCTCCTGATAGGCCGAGTGCAGGTCTTGACGCACGTGGGCGACCTGTGCGCCGTAATGAGGATGAAGTGATGATGAAGACTTCACATATACCCAGTCCCCGAGCCATGGGAATTACCCCCAGGAGAATAAAATCCTTGATGGCCCGACCAGGAATCAAACCCTGGACACGTCGGGCCAAAGCCTAGCGCGCTAACTATTTAGCCGGAGCCATTCACTGCAATGAAAGTCTGATCTTAATGCCTGAGGCATTTTCTCAATTTTATTTCACCGGATATTAATTTTGAGCCTTCTTTCATCTTATGAAACACAGACTCGTGAGATCACATTGTATCCGTGTGTATTACTGTACGTGTGTGTCCTCATACACGCTAAACGGCTAGAGCGATTATTACAATGAAACTTGTGAGGTCTTGGTGAGGTCGTAGTACTATCTCGTCCAACCACGACTGTGAGTTTCGAATTTTTATACGTTTTACTAAGACGGACGCACGAATAATTACACCTGCATTCAATATCTCCGACAGGATTTGTTACTAGGAATCATTTGTAAACCAATTGAAAATTCAGAAATTTAAAACAAAACTAAAAAATGATTCAAGAAAAATTACTAAATTGTGGAAACGAAATTCCATAAATTCTAAAATGACAAAATTCCACTTAAAAACTGTTAAGTTGAAATCGTAGTTAAAAATAGTGAATGAAAATAATCCATCGTAATATCTGCGTAGATGAATATCAAAATCTAATTCACTTTCAAAAATACATGGAGATATGGTTTACTCTAAGGGTATCAATTCTACTTCAAATTACTTCTGATAATAAATCTCGTCCTACCTTTCGTTGCTTCTTGAAGTTCAATGGTATAGGAAATACCGTGATGATCCAAGATCGCCATACTAGTGAGTCTCGAACACTCCTTTCCATCCGTGCGTACAGCTTCCTCAGGATTCGAACTGCTCTCCCCCGGTCCTCTGATTCGAATAAAAAGCTTCATGCGTTAGACTGGGATGGCCCTAGTCTTCTTCGTTCTTAATAGCGTAGATCTTCGAAGGCGTCTCCTCTTAAAATCGACGATCATTACTGATCATTTTCGTCAGTTAGCCATAATTTCGAATCATGGATAATTTTGTAGCCGGTATTATTATTGCAGTTGCTCATAGTGCTCATCTTCCTCTATCAAATGTGTCCCAAGCGTAGAATTGTCTACTCCATATTCTCTCCTTCCATATTGCAATTGTTCAACATTCCTCTCGAATACGTTGTAGCAATCGTGGTGTAAATCAAAGAATGCAAGATTCCACTATTTATTAATGTAGCACCAATGTTCATATAGTCACGTAGTTGTAGAGATATCACTTGCTTAATGTCGTTGCTATGCAGTTGAATCGTAACTTGTGGCATTGTAATAACTTCCATGCGAAGCACAATGTTTTAAAACACGTCTGGATACGATCGCTGTCTTTATAATGGCGCAGAATTGTACTATTAGCCGCCTCAAATGTCCGTTTAATATACTGGCGAAAGTCTGTAGTAATATAATATTCTCGCTTTCAGTACGTTGCACTTGTATAAACTTCTTCACTGCGAAATACACTTGCGTATCGACTCTGTAATATGATGCTAATATTTCTCGGCTGGATCATGAGTCCGCCCGTACATTAATTTCGCCCACAGTGGCACTTCATTCGCGGTCAAGATTCCCCGCACTCGATAAAATGAACCTCGCTAGGTTGAATCGTCAGACAGCACGTCTGCCCTTCCCGAACGTTGCAAAAGAATAAGACCTCGATCCTGGGATCATTTCTCCCTCCAAAAGTCATTCTACCGCCATTTTAAGAAATCAGCGGGAACATTACGTGGCTACTTGCAAATAGTTAATATTCATTGTACAGCATATTTCTCTACACAATGGTATTGCCAATTTTCCATCCATCCTCCATTCCTATGTTGAATAATATCAATTAAAAATCCTGGAAGTAATTATATCACGAAAACAATTATGCCATGAGAAGCTTTTCATTTCATTAACCTCTTCTAATTGGTCAATTGGCACTGTCCAATCAGATAATTTATTCCTTAGTATCGGCAAGAATTCGCGGCAATTATTGTCTCCACGCGTCAAGGTGATCTTGCTTGCCTTCTGCGCCTACCTAAACGTAGTGACGAACTAGGTTCGCACTTACCTGAGTGCAAGAGACACCAGGCATAGCAGCAATCTTCTTGAGAAGGATGTAAAACTGGCGGTGGAAGAGAGAGTAGAATAGTTTCGTGCTGGGCCCATTGTTTTGCGAAACTACCGTGCCAGGACTCAAGAAGATGTGCTGGGCACCCCAGAGTCGTGGACGACCGTACCCTCGTTAAGAGAGTAAGTTCAACCAAGTCCACTCTTATGACAGTATCACGCCAAACAAGAGCCGAGAACGAAAGTAAAGAAAGACTATAAAGACAAAAAAGACAACATGGGATACGCCAGAAATTGTCGAGACCACATGTATTTCAAATACTCAAAAGATCAGAAGCGAGAGGAACGACAACAAGCTAGGATGAATGTAAAATAAGTGGAGCAAATCAAGATACGTCCACTGACGCAAGGGAGTAGGGTTTAAACAAAAATATGACGGTAGGAAAGGATAGATGAAGAGGAGCTGGCGCAGGGTCTTGTGAAAATATGATCTGTAACAAAGTAGGCGTTACAGTCCCAACGGAGCTCCCGGATTAGGTAAAGAAGGAAAGATACAAGAATACATATTGAGGCGGGAACGAACTACATAGCAGAGAAAATCGTGCATAAACACACCGTGAAACAGAAACAAAACGAAATAGACTTAGGGAAACATAGCCAAAGATAGATATCTCAGTAATAATGAGGACAGGCAGGAAGAGGGGAGGAAAGGGTCATGAGTAAAAGATTTGCGTAACAAACCGTAAACTCACTCAAAGGCACGAAATAAAAAGAACTTGAGTGCAGTAGATAGTGGTATAAAATACATTGCTTGGGTCAGAAAAGAAAGTATATGATGCGACAGTATAGGTCTGTCCTAAGATCCAGGTGCTTAGCAACACCGTAGTAATATGCAATGACCAAAAGATCTTACACCAGACACAGACGAGACTATACGAACATCATGGCAGTCATATGAGCATCCCAAAAAGGCATGAAATGCAAGGAGGCCGAAGCATACACTGCACCCACACACTGGATCTCAAAACATGCATGTATGCCCAACGCCAAGTCCAAGATATATAACATCCAACTAAATACTGAATTCAAGAATAAAATAAGGGTAGAACAGGACCAAGAACATAAACACAAGGGAAAAGGAGAACAAAGGATATGCAGAATAGCGAAACATGCTCGTACAAGACTCACGTAACAGTTCACTATTTCATGCATATCTAGAAAAGGAACATGGAACTACTTCCGAGATATTGCTGTGTTTTCGCAAGGTGAAAAGCGACACAAATAAACGAGCAAAAAGAAATCCAAATATATTAATTAATAGAAAAATATACGTAATTCACCTCATCTCAATATGTATACTTACCAAAGAGTTGGAAGTGAAAACTTCCGATGAAATCGGAGAGATAAGAAAGTTGCGTTAGTCGTCCATTGTGAACGAGGAAACTAAAGGAAGAGATGCCAAATTCATGCCACCAGATGGCATCGATAAGAGAAGTAAAGAAAGAGAAAAGTACAGCGGAGGACTGTAAAATGACGTAATAAAATAATGAAATACATGAATTAATTATAATAAGGGAATACATATTTAAATACCATAGTCAGATCGTGTAATAGAAGTGATGGAATAGAAATTTGTACTCTGCTGAACCAGAAAAATGGTTCTCTTCCCATAATGCCTCAGAATCACGTGATATTCATTCATTCATTCATTCATTCATTCATTTATTTGCAATGGGGGGAGTGTCCCCCGGTGGCAAATTGGATATACATAACAAATAAATAATTATACTCGTACATAACAATTCAATAACAATTATACAACAATTAAACTGGAGTATTTACACAAATAGTCAGTCTTTTCTTAAACACACCTATATGTTTGGGAGAAGGCTCTAAGACTGCGGCAGGTAGAGAGTTCCAGTTATCAATGGCACGGTTTACAAAAGAATATTTACCATAATTTGTTCGGTGTGGTCGGCCCTTAACTTTGAAAGGATGATCGCTCCTACCCATGTAAGTGGGCTTTCCCAATCGTTTGCTAAGCTCACCCCATGCTGGTTGATTTGTATACGTGTTGTACATAGCGCAGAGTCTAGATTTCATCCTCCTAGCCTCCAGTGATTCCCACCCAAGTTTCTTTAACATACGGCTCACACTGCTCCTGGGATTCAAGTCACTGAGCACAAATCTAGCGGCCTTTCTTTGTACCATTTCCAACTCGTTGATGAGCCCTACTTGATATGGATCCCAAACCGCCGAGGCATATTCCAGAACAGGTCTTACAAGTGACAAATAGCCTAATTCTTTAGCAGAGGTACTACTTCCTTTTAATACCCTCATTACAAAGTGCAGGGATTTGTAAGCTTTTGAAACTACACATCCTACATGACTACCCCATTTCATATCATTCCTTACGTGAACGCCCAAATATTTGCAAGAATCTTCTTCTACAAGTATTTCCGAGCCAATGTTATATTGAAAATCCTGCCTCCGCACTTTCCCTATTTTTAAGAGACATTTTCATGTGTTTATTTTCATTTTATTTTCAATCGCCCACTTATAGACCAGGTTCAAGTCCTCTTGAAGCACGGCATTGTCTTGTGAGTCATGTATCTTTCGATATATTACACAATCATCCGCAAACAATCGACAGTCACTGCGAATCCCATTTGGTAAGTCATTTATAAACGCCAAAAATAACAAAGTTCCGATTACGCTGCCCTGAGGTATACCCGACGTTACGGTAATTTCATCCGAGAATATGCCTTCGACTTTCACTTTCTGTGAACGACCCGTCAAAAATTCTTGGATCCATAAAATGACTCTTCTATCAATCTTCGTCGAAGCAAATTTATGGAGTAGCATGTCATGCGGCACGACATCAAATGCCTTCGCAAAATCTATAACCACGGCGTCGACTGAAACTCCATGGTCTAACGATTCGCTAATGTCTTGAAAAAGTGATAGCATCTGACTCTCGCATGAGTAACCTTTCCGAAATCCATGTTGCCTATCATTAAACCATGATAATGTTTCCCACTGTTCCCTCAAGTAGTCGCAAATGAGATGCTCCATCTGTTTACAAACGATGGATGTAAGGCTAACCGGCCTGAAGTTGCCCAATTCAAGTCTGCTCCCTCCCTTAAATATTGGGACTACCGTAGCTCTTTTCCAGTCATCTGGGATTTGCGCATTGTTTATGGACACATTAAACATCACATGACTGGCTTCACCGTAGAAACTCGTTCTAGGCACAAATCCAGGGTTCATATTTCAATGCCATTTACTTATCATGGGGACCGAAATGATGACTATTTTCTCCAATAATAATTCAAAATCTGGTTCATTACCATCCCGGCATTTGCCCGAAGACGAAGTGGGAAACCACGGAAAACCACTTCGAGGATGGCTAAGGTGGGAATCGAACCCCCTCTACTCATTTCGACCCCTCGAGGCTGAGTAGACCCCGTTCCAGTCCTCATACCACTTTTCAAAGTTCGTGGCTGAGCCGGGAATCGAACCCAGGACCTACGGGGTGGCAGCTAACCATGCTGACCGCTACGCTACGGAGGCGACTATCTGTAACTGAATATTTGGTCTGTAATGAAAACTGTGCAAGTATTTACATATTCACATTCTCTGCTCAACAACTATTTAGGCCTATACATCGAAGCCTGCCACTAACCTTGGTCTAAATCGTTACTGTTTGTCACAATAAGAAATAATGATCTGTTCAATAGATCCTAGATCACGATAATGACAACTCTAGTGCATTCTATCCAATAAAAAACTAATAAGAATAAACTTCGTTCCACTTTAAAATAAGAATTAAGCCATTGTTTCAACTTTCTCTGATATAAATTGCGCCATCAGTAATCTAGATCTGAGCATTTGTTTAACAATAAAACTAAAACAGCTGATCTCAAAAACAAACCTATCTGACTTTATTACAAATGACTATCTTTTCCAACTCACAAAATTCCTTCCACTGTGCATTGTACACATATCAAGAACGTTATTTCGCGAACTATCAACAATTATCACTTTCATATCGTGGAACAATGTCAAAATCGTACATTGCCACATTCGCTCCATAATGCAAACCTTTGCTACGATAAGCTGGAATACCATCCGTCAGCTTTAAAATGCACGATGAATTCAACTATGGTTCAACACTATCACAAAGTCAACAACATGACGTAAAATCTCAGCCTTCAATATTTAAATATTCTCAAACAGATCTCTACCATGAATATTAAATTAATTACTGATCTCTTAAATCTTCTCCACAATGTAATTCAATAATGACAATAATAATAATAATAATAATAATAATAATAACTCTTTATTTCTGGTTTTAAAATGTGACACATGCCTTTCACAATAAATTCTTACTGTTCACACAACATTTCTCAATATTTCCATTTCAGAATTGTAAAATGTTCAATTCATAGTAAAAACCTTTCCAAGAAAACTATTAAGGTTTTCTACAATATTTATACAAGTATTTCTTATTACAATTTCTTTCAATGAATTTTCATAACAAATCATATTTCAAAATATCGGTCCTCCGCTTTTGGTAGGTTGTTACTGAGTACTAACCCTACCTAAGGGAAGATGATGAGAGAGAAAAGGAGGTAGGTTTAGGAGTGGGAACAAGTATCGGTAGAGAGGAAGAGAATCCAACACAAAATAGAAAGAAAATACGGATTGAGCAAAAGATTCCACTTCACAAAACTAGTGAAGTACCTAAAATGTGTGGGGACCTGTCTACGGCTAACGAGGAGTGCAGCGAGAGCTGGGGTCGCCTGCGAGCAGTCGCTAAGTGCTCTTTCCCTCCCGAGCAAATATTTCGGTACTATGGGGAAGGGTGATACTCAAGCAAGGCCAGGTGTGCCAAAAGGAAAGGACCTACTGTCGACCAAAATATTGTTGTGTCCTCGAGTTTGAAGGTTGTTTGTGAAGTAACCAATATACCTCCATAAAATCCAATAACACCATCATTTTCGTCGTTTTATTTTACGTTAGTTCATGTAGGTTTGGAATTTTTAATTTATATTTTAATATTTTTTTTTATCGCAGTTGGAACACAAAAAGTGCCAGTTTTGAAGCGTGTTTCAACCATGCGTCACATTTAAGAATTATCTCACAAGCCCGTCATCAGATCGAATTCAAATTTTAACACAATATACATTGGAATGTTGTATAACTGGTTTATTAATTTTAATATTTTGTGTGCCCAAGAACGAAAGTTATCATTTTTGTAAGGTAACTTTTTCTCGGCTCGGGGTCGTTGGAAAATGTAATTCTTGGTTACATTGTAATCCTTATACATCAAAAAGGTATGCTGTATGTTTGTGAAATACGTAAATTAATTCACTTATTTTATATCTGTTTGTATTTCACGGGGAATTAAGACATGGTTCACCAGTTAGCCGCTCCGGTGAAAGCTGTACAGCGTTGCCAAGATGGGCTCCATCACGCGTCATGGCGTGCCTCGCTCGGAAGCGATGGGCTCCATATCAGCAACGCTGTACATTATTTCCCGGAGTGGCTACCTGGTGAACCATGTCTTAATTCCCCGTACAAATACAAAACCAATATAAAATAGTGAATTAATTTACGTATTTCAGTCATACAGCATAACCTTTTGATGTATAAGGATTACAACGCAACCAAGAACTATATTTTCCAACGACCCCGAGCCGAGAAAAAGTTACCTTACAAAAATGATAACAACTTTCGTTCTTGAACACACAAGATTTTGAAATTAATATACCAGTTATACAACATTCCAATGTATATTGTGTTAAAGTTTGGATTCGATCTGATGACGGGTTTGTGAGATAATAATTCTTAAATGTGACGCATGGTTGAAACACGCTTAAAAAACGGGCACTTTCTGTGATTCAACTGCGATAAAAAAATATTAAAATATAAATTAAAAATTCCAAACCTACATGAACTAACGTAAAATAGAACGACGAAAATGATGTTGTTATTGGATTTTATGTAGGTCTATTGGTTACTACACAAACAACCTTCAATCTCGAGTACACATAATATTTTGGTCGACAGTAGATACTTGTACTTCAAAAGGGTAAGATTTTAGAAAGCTTTCCAAAATGCTAAAATAATTTGAATTTGTCGTGAAAAGTTAGTTTCTAGACACTGTTGGACCTCGGACAGAACGGCCGAATGCCCCCAGAGTGGGAAGCGATAAAGCGACTTAATTGCTTTTAGCAATCTTCTTTTATTATTATTAATGGAAACTTCCAGAAAGTACCAATTGTTGCATCCAAAGCAGGCTAAACTTGTACCCAGCAGGGTGCTGACTAAAAGTTTAGAACAGAGGAAAACCTCAGGCGTAACTTAAACAAAACCAAAATTTTGAAAGTAAACCACAAGTAAGGGAGAAAATCTCTAAGAGTAGGAAGTTGGCGGAGCAAGCTACACTTGCCTCAACGGTTTACTAAAATTAGCTAAGATTGCTAAAAGAAACTTCATAAATGTTCTTGGAAGTTTCGTTTTAAACGCAACAAGTGGTAAAGAGTTTATTGTTTCAGTGATTGCCTTTTTTATTTTTATAGATGAAATGATTTTGGGAGAAGAATCAGGGAAGTGAAGGTCCTGCCTAACCTTTGTTCTAGTAATAGAGATAGCAAAAAAAAAAAAAAATTATTTAACAGATGATAGAATTGGAAAAATTAACAGTACTTAGATCTGTGATCTTAATTTGAGTTGAGAGTAACAATTAAGCTATGTGTAAGATTTCAAGGTCTTAGACCTAATAAAAAGAAAGTTCAAAATGAACTATTTTAAACAAATTCCAGGTTTCAAACCTTTTCAAGCACTACAATCACACAAAGATTTTACAAGGATGGGCTTACATTAGAAATATAAGCATATAAGGAGAATAGGTGTATATGTATTAAACTTAAGATTAATATTTCTTTGTATTGGTCTTTAGGACGCCAATTACTTAGAAAATGCCTTTTTTTTAAGCGAAAAGGCTGTAAATTCCTCAGCAGGCAGGATAAAAGAAAGAGATTAATAAGAGGTTTCTATAACCTCTAGTATTTAAACAGAATTGAATATGTGATACATTTAAATGGGGCAGGTCACCTTTTGTGAAACCTGGATTAAACAATTTAACAATTCGAAAACTAGAGATTCCTGATTACAACAGGAAAGATCACATATTTATGCATTTATGGGACATGGAGCAAAGGTGGGAGGGCGCTTAATTTTAAGCGAGGCCTCGTTGTAAATGACTAAATAGTTAAATTTGTTAGTAAAAGGTATTGGGGGGGGGGGGGGGGGTGGGGGGGGAGGAGGAGGAGATAGGGATTATAGTTCTGGCCAATTTTTATTGCTCTCAATCTAACGCGGCGCGGTAGATAGTTGAACGGACACTGTTTTGCACTAAAGTTTGTTGATAGGTGTTAAGATTTCACTATTGTAGCACTGAAGGTTCATAGAACAAAAGAAAAGTTATTGCAGTTTATGGAGATACTTGGTTGAATTTGAACATTTTTTGTGCATTGTGCAAGTCCTAAGTTGCAATTGATAGATCAAGCTAACTCGAGGTTTTCTGCCATATGACTGTATTGAGCGTAGTTCTCCACGGTTTGAAGTTTTATGGAAAATTCCAGAACTGTAATGAGTTATATGGAGCGGTAAAAATCCCTCGAAGGCAAGTTAAGTTTTATAAAGTTCTTAATGAGTTTTGGCAAAAATCCCACGGTGAGAGAAAGAATCTTTTATATCGTACAAGAAGTACTAAATTTAATGTTCGGAAATAAGCTTTAGTTATCTTGAGCATGACAGAAAATCCCGCGGTGGCCGTTATTGCACAATATTAGAAAATCAGAATATTTCTTATAAATCCATTGAAGCATTGCATGTTGAGCAGGCGATGGTTCCTTGTAACAGTTATTAAAAATCAGACATGGCGTCGATTTTAAAATTGCCTCATGGAGACAGGAGGCTGGCATCTAAGAGGGAGCACCAAACTGTTCACTTGACTAAACTAGAAGTGAGAGCGAGTAAAAGCAGCACACGAGGGAACTAGGTGGGCAAAGAGGAGGGGGAAGTAGACAAAGGAGCATATATCAGAATGGGAAACGTATAAACAATAAAAACTCTGTACATAGAATTATTTCTTCATGGAGTAGGGTCTTCATGGTAATGATAGCTGGCGATGAGGACGACGCCTGTTGGAGTGGTATGAAAGTCCTCTTGAGCTCGGTGAATCCGAAGAACTTTTCTTTACAGTTAGACAGAATATGTAATTTTACATAAAAAGTACAACTATGCAAAAACTGTCATTATGATCAAATAAGTAAATACAGAATATGTATTTTTACATATAAGAAAGTAAAAATATGTAGAAGAATTGTAATTATGATCAAATATGTAAAATATTTAATAATAAAATGTAATTATATGATAGCTAAGGTTCTATCTAATTCATGGACATTTATCATTTTTAGTTATGTATAAGCAAAGGGAAAGAATGTGTATTTACATAAAAATCCTAGCCCCAGTGATAACGTTCCGTCTTGATACTTTACACCAGATAGTGCAGCAGTGTCATAGGCACTTGTTGGTGAAACATCAGAATACATCAAGGAAAGATATACACGGCCTAATATCCCGAAAAGCCGTTCTGAAGTCATTGGTTGTCCTTGGTGCAAGCTTAACCTGTGCTTCAACCATGCCATAAATGCAACCTATGCCTCTAACATATTCTTGGAGTAAGCGTTGCTTTGTAGTCTGCAGACTGCCGCCAAAAACGGAACAATTGAACGTCGCGAGCGACCCATGTACAACAAGCTGTGCGTATAATTTCAACTTCCAATAACAAGCCCTTCCACTTGGAATTGGTGAGATTTTCAGGATAAGTTTGTAGCTGTTATAACTGCCGGTGAGTGGGAGCTTCAGGCGAGGTTTCAATGTGAGCAGGGTTGGTGGTTCCCGTGTAAGTTATAATCACTGTACACTGAACATGGGATAAAAAGGTATGGCACTAAACCTTGCGTCTGTTCGAAACTACCAGAGGCTTAAGCTCTCGGTAAACTGGGTGATAGCAATGGCTGACCACATCACCGTGTGACAGAACAGCCAACAGTTGCATTTATTTCACACAGACTAAATCCAGGCATGCTGACATCTTTTAAGATTTCAGAACTTTTATAGGATGTAACTTACTGGAAACGGTATCACAGAGGATTTGTGATCATATTAACCATACCCACAGCATTGCCCCCTTCACGCTCTAGCGAGGCATTACATGCAACTTTATAGTTCACAATGGAATGTGATCGGCAGATGAGGCGCGTCGTTCAAACTGAATCTGAGTAGACACAACTTCGTAAATACATTTCCAAAACCGGAGTACCCGGAGAAGAACCTGTCTGCCTCCGCTTTGTCCAGCACAAATCTCACATGGGGTGACCGGGATTTGAACCACGGACCCAGCGGTGAGAGGCCGGCGTGCTGCCGCTTAAGCCACGGAGGCTCACTCTGTTATTCTCCGCCCAATTAAATTGGGCGGAGAATAACAATATCACACTTACCAACCTGGATACAATAACATGGACTAATTGTGCACTTTTCTAAATACGTGGTCATCCAATTGATCGGTTAGTGCAGGTGTTAGCACTCCGGAATTGTAGCCGGAGGGTTGTGGGATCTATTCTCGCTACCAGAACTTATTTCCAATATATTTTGTTTGGCTTTCTCTTAATTGAAAACCAGTTATTAATTTTTCTTGCAAAATGTTCTAAAATTTTGTAGATACACAAATTTCACATACAGTACTATTTTTCAATTAATTTATAGTTTTTCTTACAAAATATATGTATGGAAATTATTAATTTTGCATATTAATTAGTATACACATTTTTCAATAAGAGAAAGAAGTGGTGTTTAGAACAATAAATTGATTTGAATCAGAATAATCAGTTGGGCAGAAGTACAAGAACGTCATAACATTACGATAGTTTTGTGCTAAGACTCTTTGCATATTGCTTTGAAACCATATGTACAAAAGTTACTTCAAGGAGATTCCTGGAGAGGGCAAATAAATCCCGCCATGTATGACGATGTTGTAATCAAAGTGATTACTCCACAATGCACTTCTTTTGGTTCAGCCATGTGATGTCTGCTTCTATAGGCAGTTAAAAAAATATAATATCAAGCATATGCAAAACTGCACTTTTAATTCAGCAAGAGCGTGAAATCTATTCCCGGGAGGATTGTGTAAACATTCAGTGTATTGTTCACGATCAGTTCTCAGACATACAGTATTTGACGTTATACAATACGCGTGGTTTACCGAGAAACTTCCAGATTATCGAAATAAGGATTTTAGTGTCAATCAGGTATACTTCCCAATAGTTTATCTGAAAAACCTTGATTTTTAAACAAATCGTTATTTATAAGATATGTTTTGCATGTTCCAAAGGTAACTCTTTCTGGGTCGTGCGATCAAATTATGTATAGTCGTACAGTAGATAATAGAATATCCTTTTATACTATTATTGTTTCTCCTTATACTGGACGTGAAAAACGTTTCATATTCTACTCAAAGAATTTGTTCGATATACCACGTTCCTTCTCATGTTTAACATATAAATATTAAAAATGAAGTACAAATTAAAGTATTTAATTTAAAAATATTTTGTAAATAAATAGAATTTAAGTTAAGCAAAACAATGCCAAATGAAAAATACTTTGAAAATGTTTTAGAAACCATTTCTTTCATTTATCGACATTGATTCATATCTTAGTGCGTGGCTTCCGCAGACGCAGGTGCAGGCCATTCAAGTTGACACCCGTGGGCAACCTGCCCGACCTGCCCGACCTGCGCAGCGTGGTGTGGATAAAATTCACCTCACAACACTCAATCCCTATGCCATGTGACTTAACAGCACGAAGTTAATATCGCATGACTTGTCCGGGAATCGTAACCAGATACCTTGGAAACATAGGCTAACTGTCCACTTAACCACGAAGCCGCACAGTATAGTATAGTATTGAAGTGAAATCCTCTAAATGAAACTGTATTTTTAGCCTATTTTTATTTGTGGAAAAAAGAAATAGACTAATGGGATCACCTTTTATTTTTGTGTGCGTTTCTTTTCCTTTTTTAAAACTTCTAACCGGCTGGGCCGATTTCAATGAAAGTCGGTAAGATCATAGTACTATTTTGGCTGACCCCGACATTGCCCTTCAAAATTTATTACGTCTCACCAATCCAACATGGCGGCTGTGCGAAATATTTCACCGGCATTCTATATCTCCGAAACTATTAATCATGTCACTCGGAAATTTTGTACGGTGATAAAGGGCACTACTAGACGTTCACCTATGTGACTTTCAAAAACCTATCAACTACAAAACTAACATGGCGGCACAGCGAATTTGGAACATTTAAATAGATTTAACCCCCCAAACTCAGTGAAACTTGGTTCAGAAAATGACTATACAAGTTGAAATGCACTGACATCTAATTTAGTTAAATTGTTTACATAACCTCAAGATGGCGGCTGTGCGAATTTTAAAATTAAGATTTTATTTTTTGTTCTAATCACGCGATCAAAATCAGCGTTCGAATAATGAACGTACACAATAATCCTCATCTAATAGTACATAACTATATGGCCTACATTTTTAAAATCCAACATGGCGACCATCCGAAATATTTAGATGGTTCTCAATATCTATTAATCTCTGACAGCAATCAAACTGAAATTTTGTGTGTGTAGAGAGGCTACAAATATAAGTTCACCTATGGGGCGTTCAATAACCTGGTGAGCACAAATCCAACTTGGCGGCGACGCGAAATTTAAATATTGAAATGGACGTTTCGCGCGATTTATCCATCCGAGCGCAGTTAAACTTAGTACGGTATATGCTTATATAAATTTTAATCCACTGACATCTAATTCATTTCAATTGTTTCCATAACCACAAGATGACAGCTGAGCTAAATTTTAAAATCTCTTATTTCTTTTGTCCTAATCATGCGATTGAAGTTTGAATTAAACACCTACACAATTATCTTCATGTAATAGTACATAACTCGGAGGCCTATATATAAAAATCCAACAGGCGACCATCCGAAATATTTAGACGGTTTTCAATATCCACGAATCAATTACACCAATCAAGTTGAAATTTTGGATATTGATGTAGGCAATTAACAGAAGTAGGATATATGTAAATATGCTATATAGTTCTTGACGGAACTTCTTGTTATAGTCGGTGTTGGCAGTTACAAGCTCATAAGCGTAGTTTAGTGAAACACTGCAGTTAGGGTAGGTAAATGTGGTAGGTTATAGATTGCTCACAAGATTACATGACAGTTCCCCACACTGACACTTCCACACACTGCCCAAAATACTGACACTTCCACACACTCCATGGACGCGACTACCTGTTTAATGACTCAGAAATATTCCCGACTGACAGTTCCACACACATCCCCCCACCCCTAAGGCTATAGGCTTCAGTGATCATCGTTACAGCCGCACCTGTGACAGTGCACCTTAACATAATACTCATTTGGAGTGAAGAAAAGCGCTCGGTCTATGTAATAATACGGTCTCGAAAATATAATTGTGATGTAGTGTAATTTCCATCAAAATAAAATAAATGCAGAGTCTGATTTCCATCACACTTTATTCAGGCTGTGGACTGGCAAAATAATAACAATCGATCAGTTTGGTGTTGTTATAGTTTTGGCGTGTTTAAAATCAGCTTTCTAGGCTTCGTCAGTTGTTTTGTATCTTTTTTATTTATGTTTTTTTTTGTTTTGTTTTTGTTTTTGTCATATTTGTTCAACGATAATATTAACCTACTCCATTTTCTGTGAATAGGCAACTGCCTTCAGAAAACTTTTCATATTTTTGTCATTTTCGTACTTTTTCTGAATGTTCTCAATCCGTCCGTCCAGTTTGACATATTTTCGTCTTCTTTTTTTTCCTTCCATGTTGAGCTCGGCCTTTAAAAATGCGCAGTTTGTCTTCTCAGCTTCCGTCTTCAACACTTTAACAACCTCTTTTAATTTGGGGTGAGGTCTCCCGACAAGATTGTCGAGTCGGTTGTTCCAGCCCTCAACAGCATTCGTTGTCCTGTGTCGTGCTTGGTGGCAGTTCCACATCTCGATTGGAATGTCTTGGTTCTCTAGCCAGTTGTCAACGAAGTAGTCAAAAAACTGGCTAAGTTTGGGACTTTCTGGAGCTTGAGAGTGTATTTCCACCCATCCATCGAGCACATCTTCAGGCTTTAAAAACGCAAGTGCTGCGCACATATGGACATGAAGGCGGATTTCGTTATTCTCTCGGTACTCCACCGATAATCCGAGATCCTGTACTTTTCTCCATAAGCATTTTGTCATGTGAAAATGACAGCCATGTAATTTTGTTGTTGGAAATACGTGTTTCAGAGAAGAAATTACAGCAGCTTCAAAATCCACATTTAAGTCTTCTGGTCTCCACTCCGGAACAGCCTGGAGGAGGAGTCTGAACAGTCTCGTATACGTTTGCTTCTTCTTGTTTGGTAGAAGTGCGAATGCGATAGGAAATATATTTGTCTCATCATTGCTACTCCCAAAATCGGCATGAATGGTATATATTTGACAAAACTGCTTGCTAGAGCTCTTGAAAGTACCATCCATAAAAAAATGGCTAAAACATTTCAAGCTCTCTTTTCCTTTGCTGCCGCAAAAAACAATAATTCTTTCTTCATTTCCGTCGTCGGCCAAAAGGAAAGACGAACCGTCAATCATAGTCAACGTATTGATATCAAAAACGATATTTTCTCTGTGTTCCGGCTCCTTTGTGCTTCCCTGGGCACTGCTTTTGTGTCGATAAAGTGACCTCATCATAGACTCTGTCCTAGGCATTTCGGTAACGAAGTCATAACCTGAAAACAAACCATCTATCCTATACTCTAAAACAAGCAATGTATGTACACGAGAAAACGAAAACTGGCCTAACAATTTTAATGAAGTCTCGGAATAAAGATTTTTTATTTACAAATAAAAATTGTTTCATAAATAGAAAAAACATTTTAAAAGTATGGTTAAAAAAATCAAAATTTCAATGCTAGAGTTTGGAAAAACAAATAAAAACAGGGGTCTGCTTTATAAATCTATAAAATGTTGTAATAAAGCACCATAGTACAGTAAAACACAAATGCTTGGAAATGTTAATAATGCAGTGTTATGCTTCCAATCCGCGCCTGGAGTAGAAAAGCAGCTCTGCACGCGTATGTTTTATAATTAAAAAACACACTTTTGACATTTATAGTGCAGGACCAATGCTTGAAACTTGTTTCCAAATAGTTCATGAACATAAATTAATATAAAATATTTTTTTAAATTAGATTTTTGATAATTGTAAAATATGATGAGTACGTTGGGCTCCATTTTCAATAAATAAATTTTAAATAGAAGAAACCACATTATTTACGTATGTGTTATTTGAATGAGTTTACTAAATTCACTCAGTGGTACCCTACTACTAAAACTAATGCTAAGAACACATACCTTTATCATGAAGGTCACCCATGGCATTGTTGTAAATGTGACTAATGCTGGCATCTTCTTCGCGTGCTCTCTTCACCGCCCCTTGGACGTGCTTCGAAACCTCTATACGGGCAACATCAGGAACACCACACTGATGCTCACTGTTTGGTCCACGGGTTAAAATGTTTTCATTGGACTGAATTGATGAATAACACTTTTTCGAATACTTGAAAACACACACCCACGTCACAACACCACTTTTCGCCATTCTTAACTTTTGGTATTCGTAACCTTCATGGTAAACGCACCTCCCTTCCCTTAGATGTCCGACCAAATTCTAACTCCATAGTACTCACGATCCTAACACGGCAAGAATAAAAACGGCAATGCCAGTAGACTGCGTAGGTACTTGCTTCCGAAAGAATTTACACCTGCTACCCCATTGGCTAATCCATAAAACGGAATGTGACCACATAAACCAGGAATCCAACAACAACAACAACAGGACACTGCCCCAAGGGGGTAACCCCACTAGTACTAGTACTAGTACTTGTACTCATAATAGCTGAAGAGTATTAAACATTTTTGCCTCAAACCTTATACAGTAGTTCAGTAGTTAAAGAATATAATATGAGATTCCAGAGATATTAAAAGTGCTAAACAACAGTAGGCCAAATTTCAACTTGATCTTTTCCATAGTAGCCTTGGGGAGAGGGGAGATGTGTGTGGAAATGTCAGTCGAGATTATTTCTGAGTCATTAAACAGGTAGTCGCGTCCATGGAGTGTGTGGAAGTGTCAGTATTTTGGGCAGTGTGTGGAAGTGTCAGTGTGGGGAACTGTCCGAACACCGCTCACAAGTGTGCTGAAATTTTTTTTTTTCAATCTGCTTGTCGCTCACCGGTTGGGAGTTTATCTGATTAATGCGCGTGAGAATTCGAAGTTCCGAAATCGAGACCAGGATAACCCGTCGTCTATGGCCGCGAATTTGAGGCATGTAAAACTACAGACTTGCTTTTGATAGCGGTTGAAAAAAGAAACATAATTTAATTCACAAAGCGCGAGAGCTCGGCAGTCTTGTACTTCATCCTACTGCAAACGCAAAGCAATATTACCACACATTCCACAGTTTATATATCCGTACTTTAATTTGTTTTAATTTTGGAGCACGCGCCTGATGTACGAAAAGGTGCTGACGTATGCACAAGGCTATCCAGAAACATGTCAAAAGGTGTCGCCGATCGTGGGGTACACGTGGCCATCAGGGTAAACTCCTATGGGCAGTCAAACGTGATTAGTGTGAGAGTTGGTGTCGCAGTACAACAGAACAGCGAATGAACATAAATTTCAGCCATAAAATGAAGAGAAAAAAAACGGCGATCTGAACGCATGAAAAGCTGATACAAGCGTACGGGACGGAAGGATTGAGCAGAAAAGCTGCTTACGACTGGTTCAAACGCATTCGTGACAGGGAGGAAACTATTGAGTCAGTTCTGATCGGCCGTCTACAAGCAGAGCCCCAGACATGATCGAACGGGTGCCATACATACTAGCAGGACTGACTAACAGACTTATAAGATTGATTGCGTAGGAATTAACAAGGATGAAGTGTCCACCATCGTCTGCTAAGATTGGGAAGGTGGAAAATCTTTTCCCGGTTTGGGTCACGGATGAAACTCACAGGAGTGTGTCGCGCTCTTGCAGAAGTGCTGAAATAGCTAGGGATTCACAGTTCACCAGACTTGCTGCAACTGCTTGCATGACTCATGCAGATAAGATGCATTAACGTGTAAATTGTAAAGTCAAATAGCCTAGGCGTATTTCCTGTCCAATTATTATTACTCCTATTTCAAAATGATTTCTGACTGACTCCTAATAAAAACACTATTATTTCGGCTCGTGCAGCAGAATTTGAATTGAAGAATAGATCTCAGGCGAGCTTGTGCTTCCGAGCACTTTTTGGTTCTTACGACGAGAGCACCAAACTTCATTTTAAGAGCACCATGGTGCTCGTGAACACCGGGTTGAGAACGCTTGTTCTACACAGTAAGGCACAGTAATTTTAAGTCCAAATGCACGCTACTTACTAAACTGTCCATTGACTAACTGCGTGGAGCAGCATTAACGTTCTCGCCCGCTCTGCTATAGATTGCAGGATCGAATCCTGGCGCAGTCAGTTAGCATTTGAGGGTGCGCAAATGCGAGGAAGCCGTATCAGTAATTTACTGGTACGTTCAAGATCCTCGTCGGGGCCAAATTCTGTCACCCCGGCGTCTCTAAAAGCCTCAGTAGATAAGATGATGATAATTGTTGTTTTAAGGGGCCTAACATCTAGGTTATCGGCCCCTAATGATCTGGGTGATAGCGAAAATGATAATGAAACGGAAACCAGAACGAAAATTAAGTGAGACGGAAAATACTTACAAAAAGGAACTCAGATTGAAACAACTCACAAAATGTTCTTACAGAAGGGAATTTAGAACGAAAAGATTCACAAAAGGAATAGATTGAAAAATACCCACAAAATGAAGGCTAGGTTCAAAATACGGACAAAATGCAATGTAGCGTCGAAATACCTACAAAATGCAATTGAAATTCAAAATACATACAAAATGCAAATGAGATCGAAATTACGTACAAAATGCAATTGAGGTTCAAAATACTTACAAAATGCAATTGAAATTGAAAATACGCGATGCAATTCAGATTGAAATATCCCAGTTCCAATCCAAATTATTCACAAAAGTGCAATTGCAATTCAAAATACTTACAAAATGCAATTGAAGTTGAAAATGCTTACAAAATGTACGGTAGATTCAAACGACTCATGTGGATTGACAATACTTACAAAATGCAATTTAGATTGAAAATACTTGACAAAATGTAATTTAGATTCAAAATACCCACAAAATGCAATTAAGAATCAAAATATGTGCAAAATGCCCACCAAACAAAATGCAATTTAGATTCAAAATTCGTGCGAAATGCGGTTTTGGTTGAAAATACTTACAAAATGCAATTGAAATTAGAAATTCTCACTAAAAGGCCCGGCTACCTGCATTGAAAGACTTACCAAAAAGCAATTTAGATTGTCAATCTTCACAAAATGCAATTGAAGTTGAAAACAATCGCGAGGTGTAATTTAGATCGAAAAAACTTACAAAATGCAACGTAGATTAAAAATACCTTAAAAAATCGCTAAAAGGGAATTTAGATACACGGTGAACCAAGTAACAAAAACAGTGCGGGAATCTTAAAGAGAAGGAAATATAATGAAAAGAGGAGAGGAGAGGGGAGAGAGGAGAGGGGTGAGAGGAGAGGGTCCGCCCCAAAGGTAAGGGACAAAAGGGGAAAACGGACCCAGCTCAGGAATCCCTTGGGGTCGCCAACTCCCGAACGCACCAGCCGTGAGCCCCTGAGGGTGTAGCATTATCTAGGGTGCACCAGAAGGGGTGGGGCTACATACACCCGGCCTCCTTAAGGGCCTTGAGCACAAGGCAGGAGGTAAATGGAAAAGAAAAAGAAGGCTGACCCTCACAGAAGGAGGGTATCAGGAAAGATGAGACAAGGGCCAATTAAGGCGGGAAAGTGAAATACTCCCTAGGCCTCGGATACCCTAATACCGTCGGGGTCGGAAGAGAACAAGAGTTGACCAAGTGAGGTCGACAGGAAAGAAGACGGAGAGGAGCCCGGCACAAGTGGAAGCAATGCCGGACTCAGCTGGGGCCCCGTGGTCGCCAACCCACGCCCACTAGAAGTGAGCCCCTGGGGGTCAGTAGATAAGAGACGTGAAACCAATAGGTTACATTTTTTTAAAATATCTACGGCCAAAAGTAAGGCTAATAGATTCTCCTCACAGCTACTTTGTTTATTGCAGTCACCCTAATTTGTCGTGTTTTCTCGACGAAGGATGCCCGTGGCTCATGATCGCGAGATTAACGGTCACGTTAAACTGCAAGCTTCCTTCCTTCCTTCCTTCGAAGGATGTGCTAATATTGATTTCTTGCTATAGATTCCAATGTTAGCAAGTACTGTGGGTATTTTCAATCAAGTTGCATTGTGTGGGCATTTTGAATCAAGTTGCATTTTGGGCATTTTCAATATAAATTGCTTTTTAGTAAGGTTTTGAATGTAGGTGGAGGCATTCTTGTGAGTATTTTGAATTTCAATTGCTTTTTGTAAGTATTTTCAACCTACACCGCATTTTGCAAGTAAGATCAATCTAAATTGATTTTGTATGGTGGGTATTTTGTTAGTATTTTGAATCTATATTGCACTATGTGAGTTTTATGAATATGAAATGGCCTTTTTCAATTTCAATTGCGTTTTGTAAGTATTCTGAACTCAATTACTTTTTGTACGTATTTTGAACCTAAACTAAATTTTGTGCGCGTTTTTTCAATCTATTCCTTTTGTGGGTATTTTCCTTCTAAATTGCCTTTTGTAAGTACTGTTTTTCACTCTACATTGTGAGTCGTTTCAATCTGAGTTCCATTTTGTAAGTATTTTCAGTCTAACGTAATTTTCGTTATGGTTTCCATTACCGTGTCATTTTCGCTATCAACCAGACCATTAGGGGCCGATAACCTAGATGTTAGGCCCTTAAAACAACGATTATAATCATGAACCGATGGTCACTCATCTTACCAGTTCTTCTCATGACAAAGCACTAAAGGTCTCCCTGTTGTGTACAGGTCTAAAAACCTTCTAAGTCCTCTTCAGGATTGTGTTGGTCTCCTTCTCGATATGCAATTATCCCAGCTTCGTCTAGGTTTCCCTTCTTAGTCTTGCTACTAGTGGTGGCATCTGTTGCAATATTATTGTGCTTACAGTTAGTTCTCTGATCTGTTGATTATTTATCATTCAATTATTTCAGTTCTTTGTGAGTAGGGTGTTCTGTCAAAGTTCTTGACTGTTCATCTGTTTCTATTACGTCTTTGTACAGTGTTATTTGTTGTTTTGTGGTTTTGATGTCTCGTAGTTCATTTTCTCGGTGGGATGCTGTAAAATGCGAGATATACTCTGTAAGCTGGGAGAATGTGATTGACAGTTCTCGCTCGCCATGTGGTCTGAGGACGAGGTTGCCAAACTGTGCAAGCCAGACCGCTGACCAGACACTAAAGCATGTGGGCTGTAATATTGCAACGCAGAGTATTATGACATAAACTATGCGAACATGGATTGGTCAAGAGGCAAAGGGGTGATGACTGATGTGAAATTTCCGTCCAAATGTCAATCCCTTTCTCCAAGCGTACGGAGTATAACTTCACTCATTTTATAAATGTTTTCATTAATTTCTGTTATATCCTGAAGTTCATTCTGTATGCTCTTCCCGGTTTTATACAAAGTGAATTCTTTCTCGCAATTAATACAAAGCCAGAGTAGCTTTGATTTCTTTTTCTTCTTCATTGTTTTTGATAATTGAAATGCCTTGGTCTAAACCAGGGTTGGCATGCGAAACGAAATGTATTATCAATTTAAATTAGCGTAACGAAATGAAATCGTTCAATGGAATAACATTTCACTCCTGGCGCGAAATAAAATTCGTCGCAGACTTTTAATATCGCTCCTGGCTCGAAGCTAAATATCTTTTGCCAATTGTATTTCATACCAGGAATGAAATTGTCATTATAAAGAATTTTATTTCGCATCGGGAGGGAAATTGTATTGAATTGTACAGTGTAATTTCGCGACGCTATTCAGTTTCGCGTCGATTTCGCTACGTTATTTCGCTTTCAATTAAGTTTCGCTTCCAATTAAGTTTTCGCTTCCAATTAAGTTTTCGCGCCGACAATCAATATCATTCAAATATTTTCGCCCACGCAGACATGCATTTAGTTTCGCGTGCCAGCCCTGGTGTAAACCTACGCAAGAAACGTGGTGCCATCTCTGACATAATTCATCACATTCCACAGAGTTTTCATTCTCATGTATTTTCTTGTCACGGACTGGACATCTCATTGTCTCCCCTATTTCCGCCAGAAAGCGCTAGTTGGCTTTGTATGTCCGGCATCTCCACTTTATTTTCTGTCTTAGTGTCTGACAATCGCAACCATTGTTCTCTATAATACTACTGGATGTCTCACTCGTCGCATCGGCCGCACGAAAAAGTGTGTCCAGGTAATCGGCTACATTCGCATGGAGGTGTGGGAAGCTCTATTCTCAATCAGCTGTTCGACAGTGTGTCAAGTGCGAAAGGCGGGCAATATTTTATCGAAAACGGTCATGTCTTGTAAATATATTTATTTCATAACAGTCTCTGGCTACACATTGCTGTTAATTAGTACAAACTAATTTGAGGATCTGAGAAGAAAATAAATATATTTATTTTAAAGGGCCTGGTTATATGGTTAAGTCAGGTTTCTCATATGAATAGAGAGTAATGAAAAGGGTTCTGAATAGTCTATACATGCGTCAAACTGCATTCTTGGCTGTCACCGTGGAGACCCGGGTTTGATTCCCGTCGCTGCCAAGAAAATTTTAATTCTGGTCTGAGGGCTGGAGCGGGGTACACTCAACCTCGTGAGGCAAAAATGAATAAAGGTGGTTCGATTCCTACCCCTGCCCTCCTGGAAGTGGTTTTCCGTGGTCTCCCCACGATTATTCCAGGCAAATGCAGAGATGTTACCTAACTAAAGTTCAAGGTCGTTTTCTCATCAAAATCCTACCTCAATTGCAATTACACACACCAGCACAGAAATCGGTGACACAGGTTATCAGACAAATTTTACACACACTCAAGTACACGGGCCTACAGGATCACGATGTCGGAAAGTCCTGAAAACGATCAACAACATAAAACTGCAACCCAGACTACTTCGGCAGTGCACAGTAGCTTCTGTGAAAAATTGTATCTGCCTCTCTGTCATAAACATAATGCATTACTGCATTTTCTGGGTTGCAGGAAGGATATACCGTATTTTCATAGAACATTGCTTTCACGTGTTTCAGGCTAACACATTTCATGCCTGAACTCTCTTGGTTAACTCATGTTCTCGTCTGACCCCAAAGCTATTTGGGTAATATTTCTGGGGGCTAGAGTGTCCTTCTTTTTCCTGCCTCTCATACCCCCTTCTCTTTCTTATTCTGATATCCTCTTTTTCAAGAGACTGGAACTCTGAACTGTGATATGAGTTACATATTAAGTACCTTGCGGTTTGTATGTGTTAAATATTATTATTATAATAATAGCATAAAAAGGAACTATTTCCTTAAAAAAGTAATTTTTGTTGCAACACACACACACTTCATTAGTCAAACTTCAGAATGACATTTAGTGATAAATTGAAGTTAAAGTGGAAAAATTAAAATGTTGCCCAAATAATCCAGACCAAACACCATGTGAATAAGCAAGATTTACTCTCTATATAAAAAGAAAGGCTTGATATGCACATTTTAATGGAATTAACCTATGGATGATAGCTTTATTGTTGTATGCATAGGGGCAGATCACCTCGCTGTTCCATCCCTTAAAACAAGCATAACTAACCGATGTATGTAGGCTACATACAGTAGCCTATACCAGTATTTGAGGTAAATAGGCCTTCAGAAAAAAAAGGCATGGAAGTTGCAAGTTTGCATACAGTATGCCTAAAAGATTGAAAAGCAAAAATGCTTAGAAGTTAATACCCAACAAGCGAATTTTTCATAATGCTGAAATTTACTATAATAGACTACTTTTTTCTATCAGAGCGCGTGGAAATTAAAATTCCCCATAGGCCTATGTATCACTTCTCTTCTCCTGTTGAGTGTAGTAATTGCCGTGTAACGTATTTAGAAATAAAGAAATTTTGTAGAATGGCAGCTTACACCAAATGTCTTCTTTTTAAAAAATCAATAACAGCTCGTGATAACAATTTCTCAGGTGTTAATAAGCCTAAGTAAGCGCGCCATGCAGCTTGCGCAAAGTTAACTTTTACCACCAGGCAAATGTAACCGCAAAGCAAGAGGCCTCACTCCAGCCATGGGAGCGCGACTTCCACTAGTATTATAGTATAGATATCAAAGATCGCAACAGACATTGAAAAGGTTAAATTTAGGCACCAGGTAGAGATATCACGTGTACACTTAAGCGATTGCTTCCCAGTTTCTTGCATGTAAAATGTCAAAATTTGTCAGGTATCTATTGCTTATACACTGTCTTAGCGAGCACTAGTCATCACAGCCGTCTGGACATATATCTTCCTTAATAACCAATAATTGAAGGCAATTGGTTGCAATGAATTTATTAATTAATATTATCTGACTGTTTTAAGATTCTGTTGAGGAATAAGTAAGCAATTCACGTACAGTTTTAGATGCACTTTCATTTTAGTTTCATTTTTTTTTTCTTAAACCTGGCCATCCGACTGTTTTAAGGTGGTTGTTGTTTGTTTGATTTAGGGGCTTTGTGACATTGTGGTCATGTACTTGGGTGTATGCGGAATTTGTCTGATAACCTGTGTCATTGTGATGACTGTATTAGTGAGAGTGTTAGTAATTCAGGTGAGGGTTGGGAGGGATGCGGCCGTGGCCGTAATTAGGAACCATCCTCACATTTGCCTCGAGTAGGAGTGGTAAACCACGAAAAACCACTTCAAAGATGGTTGAGATGGGATTAGAACCCTCCTCTTCTCAGATTTGCATCACGAGGATGAGCGTACCCCGTTCCAGCCCTCACACCAGAATAAAAATTTCTTGTCAGAGCCGGGAATCGAACCCGGGCCTCCGGCGACAGTCAAGAATGCTAACCGCTTCACTAGGTGGTCAACGTGTTCAGATTCTGTTCGGGAATAAGTAGGCCTACCGTAAGCCAATTAATGTACCGTATAGATACAAATATTATGAATAGGCTTTCATTTCATCTGTCTTCAGTTTTTTTTCTTAACCCTGGCCATTAGAAAGAAGCAAGGGTAAGTGAATGATTGCTCTATCGTAGGACTTGTCTTAATGACACAATTCTGTTGTGAATCAACTTGATTATGTATCTAACTGACCATTGGCTGCATTAAATAGTTCTTTATCTTAAGGCTTATTAAATATTGTTGGCTTCTGTAATTATTTCTTCTTTACCCAGAATGAAGCTCATTTATGAAGTTTCTTTTTTTCAAAACCTTTTTATTGGTCTTTCCTTAGTGTATACGGTTGCTATAACGTTAGGGTACAAAATCAGGATATTGTGAGGATGTACGAAACCTAAATAATTCATGTACTTAATTTGAGGCACTAGGGAATCAATTGTAACTCCCCGCACAATTGACTGAAAAGCTTCTAATACATTATTTCGGCAACACTGTAAAATTACTTCTAATGTTTTAATTACTTGCATGTGTTGCAGAATGCTTCATGGTCATGTCTGCCTAGTTTACGTGAAGGGAATTCTTTAGTCTACGCTTCATTGAACTTTGAAAGTCTTTTTCCTGGATTTGACTTGCATGTTTTTACAAATTTCCAGTAATTATAATCACACAATCCCGCCGTAAAAACACTGCCCCAATTTCGAAACACGTCTTATTTTACTAGCTGAAATGACTGTCGGAAAACGAACATTCAAACCAAAGACTTCATGTAGAACCGCCATAATAAACAAACAAAGTATTTTGAACTCTAATAAGTATCTTTGCTTCTGTTCAACGATAGCCTGTCAGAGTATCTACTAACGAAGAAGTTCCTTGACAATTGCTTTATTTCTCCAAAACGGGAGGAACTGGGCCGCCAACGTAACCAAATGTAAAAACATATGTAAAAACATTTGGAAATAGTGCATTGTCCGGTGTCCGCCGCCATGAAAATCTGCAAAATTTACTATAGAAATGGCAACAATGGTTAGCTAGCGCGGCCCGCCAATGGTTTTGCCTAGTAGTACAATCAGTAATTTTCAACAATAATTTCGTTCACAGTCGGCAAACTTCGCAACAGGGGATTGCGGTGAAGTAAAATTGCAATCCAACATGGCGACGTGTTTTTTGGTAAGTTTATTACTTGAAAGTTAATGCTGACAATTTAATTATTTTGAAAGTGTTTTCGTGGTGTTTTGTTAATAGCAGTTGGCTTCAATAACATGGCACAATGAGTAGAAACCATTTTCAGAGCGCTACTAACAAAAATAACGCACTTTGAAAACTGACACCAGAGAATGTACGAGAGTCGGAAAGATGTTCTTTCCTCCGCCAAAAATCGGGATGTATGTCAAACCCATTCTTCTAATAAATATTCTTAAATCGATTAATCGCACGACTTTTGGAACACACCCGGTTAGTTTGACTTTGGCGTCTTGAGGCGGAGGTGTTTCATTCTGCTACACTATTCTGGGCTCCAATTGGCAATCTTCTTTCTGAATTTGTTAGGTTCGTAATCTAATTTATTATATGTTAACTTCATTGAATACCGGTATGTTTAACAATTTAGCTGCATTATCTTCAGTTTCAGCAAGGCTTGATCTAGTGGATGTAGGCCTATTAGTTTCTTTGCTTCTCTTCCAAGGGCAGACGTGAAAAATTGACATGATTTTAGCAAATGGCACATCTAGTGTTGAATATTAGTATTGCGAAAACAACATTCTGTTAACTAGAGGTACCGTATTCGGTATTAAAGGAGAGATTTCAATTACATGAATCGTACGTAGGCCAACGTGTTTGTTCGTATCAACATGGACGTGGCTGGTCTTTGTTGCTCCAGAAGCAAAACATCGAGGACATCTGTCTCAGCAGGAACGTGAACGACGTTAGTTTGGAACTGAGAGGAGCACAACCCCTGAAAGCCGTCAAGTAGTTATTCTTCTTTGCGTGGAAATTGCAATATGTCACGGTTTCATTAGGTATGTTCATAATTCGGATGATATTTAATATCAATAATAAGGGGGATGAGAAACAAATGCTCGTGCGGTATCTATTCGTTGAAAATTCAGAACGACCGCCTCGTTCGCATTGTACCATACACTCAATACTGAACGCTGTAAACTTAAGAGCCAAAGGACGTCTGAGCCTTTTGTCGAAAAAGAAACAGATTCCTCTAGGTCAGAAAATTATAGATACTGGAACAGGTTTTGATCCATTAGAATGTGTGTTGTTTCATTTAAGGGGCTTGGACATCGTGGTCATTTAGCCCCGTGTACTTGAGTGTGTGTATGTACTGGTACATAGAGAATTTGTCAGATAACCTATGTTATTGTGGTGGCTATAATAGTGTGTGTTTGTAATTGAGGTGAAGATTGGAACGGAGGTGGCCGTGTACTTAAGTTAGACACTACCCCTGCGTTTGCCTGGAGTAGAAGTGGGGGGGGGCACGGAAAATCACTCAGGATGGCTGAGTTGGAATCGAATCCAACTCCTTTAAGTTTTACCTCACAAGGCAGTGTGTACCCTGTCCCAGCCTTCAAACCCGAATTAAATTTCTTGGCAGAGCCGGGAATCAAACCCGGACCCCCGAGGCGACAGCCAAGAATGCTAGCCACTACACCATGAGGCGATCTCATTAGTAATTGCCAGCTGCAATGTGTTGTCGATATTTTGCCTCGGAGTGATTTAGTGTAATCCATTTAGATACGTATATATTGCAAGTGACAAATTACATTAGGTCAAATTAATTTAGGTTAGGTTTAATTGCATCAGTGTTGCATCATGATCTCTGGTATTGGGAGGTTCAATGGTCCACTGATCATTGTAATCGTTGAAGTATTTGCTTCATTATCACCAGTAGTATTCGTTAAGCTACCGTACAGTACATATCAAGGAAATTATGAGACCCTCATCCAAGACCATTCATAAAAACATGTAACAGGGATAGTTCTTGTTCAAAAGACATCTCCGAATTTCTCTCTCGTGGTCAAGATGCCTGCTTCCCATCAGTACGATGCGTCGTGTTCTTGTCGAATTCCTTCATAGAAATAGATAAGCACATTAATTTAAACCTAAATACTGAAGTCATCAGCTCTTCCATTTTAAACTGGGGTGGACTTGGATAATTCGAAACTCAAGGGACCAGTAAAAAATCGAATTAAGAAAGTTCTTTGAAAAGGGTAGAGAAAATATTCAAATTTTAAGTTTTCATCCAAGAACTTTTATTAAACATAATATTATACAGGTTTGTAATAAAAACGGTCCTGTAAAATGACTGTATCGTGAATAACCTCAAAAGTTTTAAATGATAAAATAAAACCAAAATGTACTATTCACCTATTTAACGACAGTAGTAGGCTAATCCAGCAATCTAGTTAAGTCTTCGAGAAATCTACTGTTTATGAAGAAAGTTCGAGATTTTTACCCGTTTCCTACAATTAAGTCTCTCGGCCATCACAAAAGAATCTAACAAATTCAAGGAAAGGAATACAGAAAACAATCGAGTAGGGGCCGCATGCCACTCATACGTCGATTTTCGGGAATTCTTGACCCAACTGTTTGGCTTCCGATTGGCTTCTTAACCGTAAAAACTTCGAATTATCCAAAATAAAATGCGAATTAACCACACTGTTTTAGCGTTGATTGTACTGTATATAAAATGCTAGGGACCAAGAGAAAAATTCAAATTAAAGAAGATTTTGAATTATAGAAGTTCGAATTAGCCACGTTCCACTGTATTAATGTTAAATATTACTCGCCCATAAAGTGCAGATCACCACCACTGCGGCTAGTGTGGGAACTACCATTCTGTTCATGCCTATGTTGTACTGTATATTCAATGGACCTGCCTACTATGAGATGAACGTTGGAAAAAGAATTGTATTTCTCCCTTTTTTTTTTTTTTTTTTTTTCAAATTTACTCTACTCTTAAGGTACAGGGTCTTCTTCTTTTTTTTTTTTATCAGTCTAACAACTCAGCAGCACAGTGGCAAAATGCATGTGCAGTATTTTTGAGATGAAATGTCGCGTCTGGTGGTTTGAATTCCACGTAAGGAGGAGGTCCCGTTGCTTATGATTGTAAGATAATCGTTAACGGAAAACTATAAGCTTTCTTCCTTACCTGATTATATATTTGATCCAACCTGGTCAATGAAGCTATATTTCACTAGTTTGTAAGTTATAAATGGTAGGTTTGCTTGCGACTCGGACCCAAGTCCTCGATTTCTAGTCAATCGCACTACCTCAGTGCTAGCAACTAGCCAGTCTTAAACGTGCGTGCACATGTGCACACAACCATGTCTTGCATAGTGCCAAGAGTAAACCACATGCAATTTTAAATCTCCACCAGTCACACAGCCTAATATCTTACATAAAGGATTGTGAAGAAACATTTGCACGAGGCATCTAAAATGTCTGTTAGACTAGACCACCTGGTTTCCATAGTGCTATCCGCCCCCTCAAAAGCAAGCTTGTGATGAGCCTTGCACATCTTGATTGATGGTTGTTGCTGGAAGCTACTGTTCCCAGGTCTTAAATGTAGTGAAATACCAGTAACATAAAGCAAACTCAACTCTTGTAGACCACTTGGGTGACTTGTATGAAAATGCCATCCCAATACCTCAAACCAAAATTAAATTCCTTGGCAGAGTTATGAATCGAACCTGGGCCTCCAGGGTGGTAACCAACAATGGTAATCGCTACACTAAAAGGCATACAATATCATAATGAATTCACCAATAAGTTGTAGATGGTGTTCCAATAGACTGGTCTTGGGTCAGCAAAATGCCTAGAACTTCAAGAAAGCAATATATTATTTATTGGTAATTAAAATTCCATTTGTATAGATAGGTTTGAATAAAAATTCAATAAAACTGAAGTTGTCCAGTTATCTCATTTAATTTTGCCAGTGCCCCCTGGTATACCATTAGTTAGTATCGTACACCTCACCAGGACACTGGCTAATACATACTGTGAAGGCCAGTGCAACGCTCTTACGTACCACAAGCAGTGCCAATGTATTGTCATTTCTCCAGAAAAATGCCTTCCTGGCAGAGTAGAGTAGGTCATATGTTTCCGAAAGAAACTTGGATTTAATATTCTTATTGAGCTGATCAATATGAATTCAGCTCATATATCTAGACCTCCAAAAGGGTTCCTCTGTAACTGAGAAATGGAAGCATTCTAGTTGGTAAAGTCAAAGTGATCAGATAATACATGAAAGAAAACAACCTGCTCCCCTTAGTCATGGCGTTGATTTGAAACTAAGGTGCGTATTAGTGAAAGGCCTCTGGTAACCATGTTGAGGGGACAAAATAAAACTCCTACACTCATCTTCAACAAAAGAGAAATGCACTTTTCATTCATATTTCTCCTTGGCAATCCTGTCACATATTTCTTCTTGGCAATCCTGTCATTACTTTCATTTTAGCTACATTACAAGACAAAATTTGTTTGAGGTGGCTATTCGTTGAGGTCACAAAAATAAATTTGGTTTTCGGCTAAGAGAGTTCAATATTTGTTGACTGCATTTTATTTTTATTTTTCCGTTTTATGAAATACATTTGAAAATTAACTGAAGTTATTTTTTGGTTTGCAGGTTAAGCTGAAGCCGGAGGGATGGCGACTATCGATGGGAGGCCGGCACAATATGGGATTACCCTCAAGCAACTCCGAGAACTCATGGAGACTCGGGGTCGCGAAGGGGTCGCCAAATTAATGGAATATGGAGGTGTTCAAGAACTATGTAAAAAGCTTTATACATCACCAACAGACGGTGAGTATTTTGTCTGATGGTGGACTTGCAGGTCTTAGTGTTAGGAACAGTACACATTAGTAGCAGGTAGTGTAGTGTAGTTTGTGTGTGTGTTAAGGAAACAGTTTTAAATGAATGGGATGACACAAATTGTCACTGAAGGAGGCCTACGATCTTGACGAGACCTGGATAAGTTACCTAAAGGTTGATGTGAGGGGCACAGTTCTGCAGAAGTCGATTCAGGCTTTGGGGCTATTAATGTTAACTTTATTAAACACAAATTGTGCACTTTTACAAACAAATATTCACATTGTGCAATAATTAATAATTGAGCATGGTCGCTGTGTGCATTTTTGAACATGGTACCGTTCACAATACTGATCACACAGCTGACAAACACAATCAGCAGAAGGCTCGTGGTAGGACTTGAACTTGCAAACTTTATGGTGCTAGCCATGCACGGCCATGGAGTTGACAAAGTGTGAAGGTCCTGGTTCGCATCTGACCATGTCCTGTTCATCATGGCTTCAGTTGAGTAGAACTGTAGCCAGATGTTCTTTCGTTTATTTTCCCTTTCTTCCAACAATTTCTTCCAGCCATCCGTAGAAGGGAGAGCAAACTTGAACCTCAAATCTTCTATGAGGAAAGGTTCCCCAGCAAGCTCATATACTAGCCGTGATTGTGTATATCAAGATACACCAATGGTGACCTTTAAAAATCCTGCCTTGACTTTCTCCAAAGTGAAGAGGTCTCTCTTAGTTAGTTTAGCCCATGTAATATCTATTCCGTAACCAATAATAGGTATTATTTTTGTATGAAATAATGCCATGGCAGACTTGGGAGGTAGTCTATTTAAGAACGTGATATCGTATATAGCTTTCGTAGCTGCTGCTGCTCTGGATCTTGTGTGTAGTCGGAAAGATTTAGTCGTTGTCTGAAGGATAAGGCCAAGGCCTTCTAGGAACTGGCTATACAGGCTCTTAAAAGTTCTAATACCATTTTGGGTTATAATTTGTAATTGAAGTAACCATTCCTATGCTCCTTCATGTAGTTCTGGCCAGGTTAAGTAGAATGTAATGTTTTTGGATTCTAGTTTTGTTGTTGCTAATGTTTTGCATCAGTGTACCTTTTTTTTTAATGTCAGTTTAACAAAAGGAGAGAAAATTTAAAAAAAAAAAAATGCCCAAGACCAACTTATATGGCAATCTTTACATCAATCCAGTCTCTAGCTCTTCTGATCAGTGCTGTACCACTGAAAAGCTTGTTTCGACTGCTCAGTCTAGTCAGGAGGGGGGATTCTTCAATGAGATCATTTCCTTGAATTGGAAGATTAGGAAGGAATATAGGACGAACAAGGGGAAAGACATCAGTGGCAAGAGTAAAGTCTGATACGGAAGGATTGGTTTTAAGTGGCAATCTTTTGCCCCATTTCTGCGAAGTTTACATGTGCAATATGCAATTCTTCAAAATGAAGATCTTAGCAGTCAGATTTGTGCCTGTAAGAGATCGTCTGAGCCTAAAGATTAAATTATATTTTCTGTATTTTTTATTTTTTTAAATATTTTCTTCCAAATATTACATTAAAAAAACTTGGTGAATGATGAAGTCTGCTTCTTGGGTGTGTATCTAGTTTTGACCAACATGTTTTTGACATACCTGTTAACTTGGAGGATAATTAAAGAATGCCTATTTTGTGGACATTTAAGTAACAAAATTATTTAGGGCTTGAGGGGTTCTTATTTCCTTTATCTGTTTGTACTAAAATCTTGCACAAGTCTTCCTTATTATTTGGAGATGTTTTGGTAGTTATCTCTAAAAGAAATTCAAAAGACAATTAGAACAATCATACTGGGACTAGGCATGTAGATTTAAATATTGTTCAAACTGTAGTATCACACGCATCATTTACAGATAATGAGCTGAAACATTGTGACGAATTACACTTCTTTTTGCACCACCTGGGCTATTGTTTAAATTTCACTATATAAAATAAAACGCCACTATGTCCCGATTGTATATTCAAGTTCAAGGCATGTTTCCTCTTGCAGAAAGAGAACATGGCGACTTAAAGGCACAGTTTTATTGTGGAAATTTTTAAACAAATCTGTATTTTTATACAGGCGAGTGTGCAAAAGCAAAAAAAAACTAATTTAATGCATCTATTTCAAGACAAAGGTGAATAAACAGGTTAAAATATGAGTGTGATTTAAAACATTATTAGGTGTGTGTGTATATATATAAATTGTAACACACAGCTCTGGTCCTGTCCTTTATGTACATTCATGGCTAGGAAACAAACAAACAAAAATTGCACAAAGTACAGTGAAATCATTTTAGTAAAAAAAAAAAACCAAAAACTGTAAAATGGATTTTCAGCATAAATCTGTTAATATACTGGTTTATGTAGGATTTCACGGCCGGCTGAAGAATCTTCAGAACGGTTGTTTGGGTTGTTAGGCTGTGTAAAACTCTCTTGATGTCTGACGTTTCTCCAGCAAGTACAGCTGGCATTATAAAAAATCAGGTGTGAATGGTTTGAAGTGGTGCTTGTCTGAGGTTAATATATACCACACTATTGGAATGTTCTGGAACTAATACAAAACATGAATGGATTCTGGTAGTTTCTGATTGAAGTTCTCTAGTTTAATTTGCACATGGCTATGTTATTGATATTACTCGACATGTTAGATTAGCTGCTGTGGGATGCTCTGCCCCTTGTATGGTTGTGAGGGGAGCCAAGTATACGACACTTTCCAGAAATTGTCCTGGGAGAGGCTGACAGCTGGTTTCCAAATTCTAGCCATATAGACACTACCCATTTTTCTATTAAAATTTTATGGGTGTTGATAAATTTTGATTGCTTCTCTGTAAAGTTGGACATTGTAGTCTGATGTTCTCGAGGCTATTTCTGTATATTTTTTTGACAAAATTTAATCTCCTTTCTTGGTCACCAACATACCACATAATGGAAGGCGGTTACATTGTAGTTCCGTGGTGAATTTAATATTGGGGTTGATTGTGTTGAGATGGCTGAGAAATTCTTTCTAAGCTGCTTTGGTGTGTTTCAATGTCACAAATGTATTCTATTTATAACAAAACCATATGATATTGTAATGGAGAACAGCAAGGAAGCTTTGACATAATTTCTCAGCCATCTAAACAAAAACCACCCCAATATTCAATTCACAATGAAACTAGAACCTAACTGTTGCCTTCCATTGTTAACCAAGAGTGGAGATTACAACTTGTCACACAAGGTCTGTCGAAAACTTACCCTTGCCGCCAGATGTTTGTATAAGTACTCAAACAACGACCCCAGTCACAAGAGATCTATCATCAAAACCTTAATAGACGCTAAATTCCTATTGCGAGAAAACAACATTCTTGACAGTGTTTATCTTCAAAGCAGATTGTATGATCTCTTTCCCAGGCATGTTCTGCTACAACAGATTTATCTGTGCTGGGAGTCTCCAAGTCTAGAATGCTCTTAAATTCTCGCTTTTTACACTTGCCTTAATCGTACCAATATGGCATGCTGTTTCTGCATTGCTCTCAAATGGCTACTCAAACTCCAATGTTAACTAAGTGGCATGTCCACCAAAGACAACCACCTTGGGGAGGGAAAGCAAACACAAACATGTGGCAAGGTCTATCAGTCTTACATCCAGAGTGTCACAGACAAAGTAGGAAGAATGCGGAAGCCCACTCAACTATCTACTATCTACAGGTCAACACACACAATCAACAATATTCTCAGAAGTCCCAAAGACCCCATTAACATATTGTCCTTTGCAGGTGTATATATTGGTACGATTAAGGCAAGTGTAAAAAGCGAGAATTTAAGAGCATTCTAGACTTGAGACTCCCAGCACAGATAAATCTGTTGTAGCAGAACATGCCTGGAAAGAGATCACACAATCTGCTTTGAAGATAAACACTGTCTAGAATGTTGGACTACCACACCAGACTTCCAGGCAATAAAAATTTATGAAAATCCACAAAATTTAATAGAAAAAGGAGATATTTGAAAATAAGCAGTCAGCCTCTCCTAGGGGACAATTCCTGGAATGTAACCCATGTCACGTTTGGCTCCCCTCACTTCATACACGAGGGCGGAGCATCACACACAAAGTAACCAATCACGGGGAGTAATATCAATAACATGTGCAGACGATACAAGAGAGATGACAACCAGAATTTATTCACATTTTGTGTTGATCCCAGAACTTTCCAAACCTCAGACAAGTGCCACTTCAAACCATCCAAACCTCAGACAAGTGCCACTTCAAACCATCAGGTATCGGGAACCATTTAACACAAGCTAAAAACCCGAAAAGTCGTAATGAAAATTTTATCCTAATCTTCTAGACCCTCCCAAGGTCAGATTTTTCAGTGATACTGAAAGAAGAAGAGGTAGAAGAATAACACACTTTGATAAAAGTAACCTCCTGCCACAATTAACAACTTTAATTTCAAACTTACAGACATACTAACATTTTTAGGCATAACACATCAGGCACATACGGTTATTTTTCAGGATCAAAATCATTGTTGACTGGTAATGCAAAATGAAGTAAGACTATAATTTTGTTCCTTTGAAAAAAAAAAAAAAAAAAAAAAAGTCTGAGGCTGCACTATTGGTGGAATACCTTGGCACTTGTAATTTGTAATTCTAATTCGAATTCCTTTGAGCTTTTAAGCTTTCTTATTTTACTGGAATGACTTCAGGTTCGATTTGTGCCTGCTCCCCATGTCAACTTGCATATTTTCTATATGATTAAGAAATATACACACCAGTTGGACCTGTATCATATTTATGGCCTTGTTATAATTTTTAAAATTTCTCATGTATTTCTTGTAGGTCTTAGTGGATCTGCAGTTGACATAGAGCATAGAAGAGAGACCTTTGGTTCAAATACGATACCTCCAAAGCCACCGAAAACGTTCCTACAGTTGGTTTGGGAAGCGCTGCAAGATGTCACGTTAATAATTTTAGAGATAGCTGCTCTGGTTTCTTTGGGATTATCATTTTATCTGGCAACTGATGAAAGCTCAGGTAAATCCTTCTTAATAAGAGTTATATTCAATCTTCTTTGATGCTATGTCGGGAACCCTGATTTGAAATCTTTTCATATTCCTGAGAAGATCAGAAATCTCAATTTCACTGTAACGTAAATTATGTCATTGCGTGAAACCTAACAATGGCTTCAAAAAGGGAAATTGTCTTCCACCTTACCTGTCAATATCATCAAAGATCGATTCATTTTACCAATTAATCAGTGAAAATGTGAATCACTTCGTGATTTCCTGTTATGTTTCAACTCTGAAACCTTACATATGTAAATATAATTCTGTTGTAACCATCACTGACATCACACTACATTTTATACTACTGTCGACCAAAGTATTATGTGTACTCGAGTTTGAAGGTTGTTTGTGAAGTAACCAATAGATCTACATAAAATCCAATAACATCATCATTTTCGTCGTTCTATTTTACGTTAGCTCATGTAGGTTTGGAATTTTTAGTTTATATTTTAATATTTTTTGTCGCAGTTGGAACACAAAAAGTGCACGTTTTTAAGCGTGTATCAACCATGCGTCACATTTAAGAATTATTATCTCAAAAACCCGTCATCAGATCGAATCCAAATTTTAACGCATTATACACTGGAATGTTGTATAACTGGTTTAATAATTTCAAAATTCTGCGTGTCCAAGAAAAAAAGTTATCATTTTTGTAAGGTAACTTTTTCTCGGCTCAGGGTGGATGGAAAATGTAGTTCTTGGTCGCGATGTAATTCTTATACATCAAAAAGTTAAGCTGTATGACTGTGAAATACGTAAATTAACTCAGTTATTTTATATCGGTTTGTATTTGTAGGCGGAAATAACACATCGTTCACCAGCTACCCACTCCTGGGAGAGCTGTACAGCGTTGCTGTGATGGAGCCCATCACTTCCGAGCGAGGTACGCCATGATGCGTGTTGGGCTCAATTTCGGCAACGCTGTACAGCTTTTCTGGGAGCGGGTAGCTGGTGAACGATGTGTTAATTTCCGCCTACAAATACAAACCGATATAAAATAACTGAGTTAATTTACGTATTTCACAGTCATACAGCTTAACTTTTTGATGTATAAGAATTACATCGCGACCAAGAACTACATTTTCCAACCACCCCGAGCCGAGAAAAAGTTACCTTATAAAAATGATAAAACTTTTTTTCTTGGACACGCAAAATTTTGAAAATAATAATCCAGTTATACAACATTCCGATGTATATTGTGTTAAAATTTGGATTCGATCTGATGACGGGTTTTTGAGATAATAATTCTTAAATGTGACGCATGGTTGAAACACGCTTAATAACGTGCACTTTTTGTGTTCCAACTGCGACAAAAAATATTAAAATATAAATTAAAAATTCCAAACCTACATGAACTAACGTGCAATAGAACGACGAAAATGATGATGTTATTGGATTTTATGTAGGTCTATTGGTTACTTCACAAACAACCTTCAAACTAGAGTGCACATAATACTTTGGTCGACAGTAGTTTACTTCATGCGTCAACCTTAGCACTTGACCGCATAAAGCTGCATATACATTAGGCCAACCGAGCCTGTAATGTAACATGTTCGTGTAGTTGAAATGGGCCAACGAGCTTGCTCGTAAGTGGTTCAGAATGAGCCTCTTGAGACTCTGTTCTTAAATTAAGTAGACTGTACATAAGCAGCAACAGACCACTACATAGAAGTAAGCTGCAGCTTTCTTATCAAATTTCTACCTGTAGTGTATTGCTGGAAAAGCTCATTTTTACTGTGATGTTTGTGAATCATTTGCCTCCTCGTAGTGTTCAGGATGCTCATAACATGTCCATTATAGGCTCGACTCTCCTAATGTATTCACCCCTTTTCCTGAAGGATATATTTCTTTTCTACCATGTCTGACAGCATTTTTCTTAATATTGCTCCTATGCAACTTTGTAGAAATTCACAAATCATGTTGATTCGAATTATTGTGTAGGCCCTTGCTTCATGTGGCGGTAGTAAAGATATGTTCTCTCTCTTCATGTAACCTTAACAGGGAAGTTGTTGTAGTGTGTCCCACTACCAGCGGGGCCGGCGGCGGATGGCTTGCGTGTTCTGCACGGTATATTCATAACTTCCCACGTATTCTATCACGTATTACGTATATTATTACATTTTTTACTTAATTATTTTTAGGGACAGGTGACCTTGCTGTTCCGCCCCTTAAACCTCGATAACAAAGAAACTTATCCACCCAATATTCTTTATCATGAGCACTAACCTTTTTTACAGACGGTGTTGAAGTGATATCCTTCAGCATTCAAACATTCCTGGCATCTTCTATTGAAATTGCTATTCACACGTATAATTTCCTGTTTTGTATTTCTAATGTTATATTGTTTTCAAGTTCATCTATGGTGTGAGAATTATTTCTGTTATCTTTATTCTTTTGGGTTCCCCACAAATAAGTCTCGCACAGTAACATCGGGGCAGCGGAGAAGCCATAATCCTTTCAATATTACCCATCATCAAAAATCACCTCTGTCTTGAAAAGAAGCATGTGCAGTATGATCTGTGGCAGAATCCTGTGGAAATAGCCATATCTTATCTATGTTGTCAACATTTGAAATAATGGTGCGAGAATATTTGTGCGGTATCTCTCGGAATTTATGGTATTGTTGATAAATATGTGGCCTAATATCCGTTCTGCAGTTACAACACACCATACACCAATTTTCTGGTCATATAAAAGGAACTTCATGAATTAATCGAGGATTTTCAGTGCTCAGATACCTATTGTTTTGTGACGAAACATGACTCTTCGAATAAAACTATGCCTCATCTGAGGAATTATTCAATGTCGGTCAACAATGCCGCCAGGAATATTTTGCAATATCCAATTACAGAATTGTATCCTGGCTTCATCATCACAGGGTAGTAATTGGTGGACGATAGTCACTCTGTAAGGTTTTAATTTCAATATTTTTAGTAGCCCTATGTACTGAAGATTTTGAGATACTGACGTGTTGTGCAACGCGTCTTACAGATTTAGTCGGAGAACGTACAAATGATGACAATGTCGGCGATTTTTCCTTTAGAGTATCTGACCACTTCGTGGCTTTGCAGCGAGTCAGTATGTGATAATGAATACAACTCTTGGAACGCATATGTTGTCTGCCTGCCTGCCTGCCCGCTGGGAATGGGACACACTGTAGTAATGAAGTGATTTCTTGCTGTTAACAGTGCAGATCTTAACCCCTTCTGGTGGAAAGTTTTCTTAATTGTTAATACACTGTTCCTTACTTCAGTGATTTATGGATGCAGAAATAATAAAAGGTGATTCAGGAGGAAGCCATGTTAAACTAGGACATGCTGTTCCTATGATTTTGAGTAGAAAGGAACTAAGTCACAATTTACAGATTAAATTTCACAATATGGACCAGTTATGAGAGATACAAATTTAGATTTTAGCTAGTTGATATGCTGTTTGGAACATAAATTATAATATTAACGATTCATTTGAAAATTATAATATTAACGATTCATTGTAACTCTTGGTTATAGAATTGTATGCAATGTTATTTAACTTATTGCTTCCTCCTTAAAATATCTTAGAAGATGAAATGCTTTAGCTGCCTGCATGGCATAGCGGCAACATTTTCTTGCCTGCTGTGTCCAAGGTTGCAAGATCAAATCCTGGCACAGTCGGCTGGCATTGAGGCCTATTTATTGCGAGGGAGCCGTGTTGATTTACTGGTTTAAGTTCCTCTTCAAGGCAAAATTCCAGCCGCAGTAGTTAAAAGGGCCATAAATCCAATAACATTATTATACAAGGCTTCTTCCTGAATCACCCATTCTGTATGCATTCTATACAAACCCCAAAAGCAAATATTTGGAGATGTTGGATACAGTTCTTGGGATATTGGTAGGCAAGGGGCTCATGACTGGAAACTTACTTTTGAATTAAGGTTTGAATAAATTCATGGATCACTCCTTGTTGTGCTCATCTTTATGATCTGTGGTTTGTTCCATCTCCTTTATAATACCTCTTCTTAGAGCGTGTTATTCAGCTCTTGAATAAACTAGAAAGGGTGGAGTCTTTTAAAGTCTTCCTTTTCCATTGATAAGTTGGATGTTGTTTTGGTTTCTGGATGACTTGTTACATGAAGATGTGATATTGGGGTGGTATCAGAATTACGGTATGTAACTTTACGTTCCCTTTCTTTATCAAGAGATGCTTTACTCCACAAATATGTCTCCATATTTGAAATGGTTTATGCATTATTAAGTAGTTGAAGTTTTATATCAGAATACTCTGATAGTTATACACAGGATGTGAGGAATGAGTGCGCAATGTAACACCAGAAGTAAATTACACTAACATGGGTGAGAAAATAGTGATGCCCAAAGTGGAATGGAAGTAAAGAATATGCATTGGCAATGCTGGTGAAGCGTGTTCTGCCATTTCAGTGCAAGCATGTATTCTGGTTTGAAGGTTTCGTAATCTAGTATCGCTAGTGAACTCCAGCTCGGGCTGTTCCTGCATTGGGTATGGTCAATGAATTACATTTGATGTACGGCTTTGATCATGCAAACTAATTGTATGATAAAATGTAGTTAACTTGTTAACAAGTGGCACTAACTAGCTACATGCGTTCCCCCTAGATGAACTAGACAAAATTATTCAGACACCTCTTTGTATAACAGTAATCTGAAACCTTGATATCACCATGACTGCACTTACTGGCATAAATGCAGTCAGAATGTATTATGTTGCTCAGTAATGAGTCATATCTACAGAATGGATAGATAGCCAACTTGTGGACTTGCATTTGTTGTCACATCAATAATGGATCTTTCAGACACATGCCCAAATTGTTGTGGCATAGAAATGTGAAGGTAGTCACCATAGAAAAAATACCACTCCTGGGTAAGTCACTGATCGGGGGAGTACAGCTTTATTGAAGGTTATTAGGGAAAAATCTCTGGACATACAGTATAACAAGCTGTGCTACAGATTATCCAGCCAGCACCAGGACTGTGCATCAAGAGTTAAAGGAAATATGGTTCCATGATGACCAGTTCCCCATTAAACAAACATTTCATCTGTGATTGGCAAGCACTTCATAACATGGTGGACAATGGATAGTTGGAAGTGTGCAATTTGTAGCGGAGAGTCCTGCGCACGTGGAGTGCCAAAAGTTAAAATTTCTTCCAGAGAATGAACTTGACGTCAGGATATCAGGAGGAGTGTACTGTTTATGGTAGAAGACTAGTTTGATGATGCCTATTGCCTGCATAGTCATGACATGCTCCATGGCATTAAGCAATTGGTGTGTGGGAACAGTCCAGAACACGCATATTGCAGAATCCACATGAGACTGCTTTGCCTATAGGTAATGAATGGTCTGTCGGAAACACTCAGGACATTTGGTTGAAGTCTTTCTGTTGGAATTAAGGCTGGTGTATTAATGTCCATCAATGGCAAATGTATAACGGAGACGGTGATAAAAGTTTCGAGTAGGTGTCTGGATACTTTTGATTAGGTCCCTCTAATCCAAGGAATCATGGTTTCAGGCTGCGCACTCATACCCCTCACACCTTGTATGATAAATGCACTTGCCTGGTGTTTCTTACAGTAAGTAGTTAACTTGAAACTTTAATATCCATTAACTGTTCTCTTTTGTGTTTTGGATTGCCGTCTACAGATGAAGAAATATCTGGTAAATACATTGTGTTTGTTCAGTAGCATTGAATGTTACTGTAGTAACTCCCCTAATTTGTAGTTTTCTTTACCTTCACTCCTTTCTTATGCACTGTCCTATTATCAGAGCAGATATGTGTTCGTAAATAGCATGAACACTCATTCCAACTTCTAGGAATGATCCCAGAGTGCTTAGTTCCTGTAACTAGAGAAAATATAGTCGTCTTTCTCCCTGATATTGTAAATTTGTACTTCCTCTTCTTTGGGTCTTAGACCACTGTAGGTTCACTTATTGAATTAATTTATGTATATATTTCTCCAAAATTCAGAGACCTTCAATGTTGGTCTGGATTGGACCCGACCATAACCATCTGCCTTCCCCCCTGTCTTGTTCTCCTGCCCTCTCCTTGAAAACCTTTGATGTATGTAGTTGAGGTCTGTGATGTGTGTAGATTTTTCCCATTTAAAACACTCCTCAGGAATAGCAGTGGTCTGTTTTAATGATCTGAAAGCAATTCAGTCTTTGGTCCATGTGGATATTTGAAGACTGTGGTATACCTAGGTACAGTGTCAATTTTTGCAGTTCTACCTGTCACTCGGAGATTTATTATTTTCCTATTATTTCATTAGTGATTACTTTTGTCTAGCCTGTGGGAACTTTGCCTTCTTATTTTTGCCCCAGTGAGTCGGGGATTAGAATACATTGACGGTATCCCCTGCCTGTCTTACGAGGCAACTAAATGGGGAGACCTTCGCTATTCCTTAAGGCTTCCGACACCGGATGGCTGTTTGCCTGCAGCACATGATGCGTTTCAATGTTGAAGACAACACGTTCCTGGAGTACATTGTTGAAAGCTGGTGCCACCACTGGGAAATCGAAAGCGTCGACGATACATTGGTGTCATTTATCATCCCCTCGTCCCAAGAAGTTAAAGAGCCAACCATCTGCTGGAAAGGTGATGCTCACCCTGTTCTTTGATTACCAGGGCCCATTGCTAATTGATTTCTAGGAACGTGGTGACTCCATCTCTGGGGAACAGTACTGCACAACACTAGGGTAATTACGGCGTGCAATTATGGCGAAACATCCGAGAAAACTATGACAAGGGGTGCTTCTGCTTCATGACGAAACATGTCCCCATACCGCAAAGATCGTAACGCAGAAGGTATCCCAATTCAAAGTGGTCACAATTGAGGATATGCCCTTTAGTCCTGATCTCTCCCCATGCGATGATCACACCTTTGGTCCCTTAAAAAAGGGTCGACGATTCCTGTTGGATGAGGATGTACAGCAGGCGGTTACGGACTTCTTCAGACAGCAGGACGCGGTGTTTTACCACACAGGGATCTTCAACCTGGTGCGTCAGTGAAACGAGTGCCTCAATGCTCACGGCAATTTTGCCCGATTGGCATACTGATTCTGGACTGTACGGCTGTCAAATGGAAACATTTTGACCATGCCTTATATAGTTGAGAAGTTTCAAAACCACTTGTACATAATGTAAGAAATTTATTGATAATGGATTCCCACCGCTGCCGGTATAAGGAATCTGTTATTAAATCGAGGACAGGTCTCCCATAATTTTGACTGACCTAAGTTTAGTTTAATTTTCCTCAATTCTGGCCAGAATTGCTGGAATAGTAGGTAATAATTTCATATTGGTATCTCTTCATTATTTTGTAAAATCTTTTATAACCAGACAAAATAATTAATAATAATAATAATGTTATTGGTTTTACGTCCCTTTTAACTACACTGGCTTTTAGAGACGCCGGGGTGCCGGAATTTTGCCCCGAGGGGGATCTTTAACGTGCCAGTAAATGTACTGACATGGCTCCCTCGCATTTGCGCACCCTCAAATGCCAGCTGACTGCGCCAGGTTTCGAACCTGCAACCTTGGGCTCAGCAAGCGAGAACGTTACCCCTGAGTCACGCAGCCAGACACAAAATAATTAATTCTTGATGGTGTGTTGCACAGCTAAACACTAGCTTTGGTGTTCTGTTTTCCTGTAATGCTTTTGTTTTTTCAGTGCCTCATCTAGGGTTATGCATGTTTGGAATAAAGCCTCCTAGATCCTTCGAGGAATTCAAATTCTTTTTCCATTAGAATGTTAGTTGTCAACGTAGAAAAAGATGCAGCCGAACTGCAATGAGTGTGTTTGCTCTTCATAATTGTTGACATTGGCCTGTTGTTTATATACTGTGTTAAAAAATCTTTCAATTTTTTCACCATCTGTACTCCTTTTTCTACTGCTTAAGTGGTTGATTATTGTAATCATGTTTAATGTTCCCTTTATTTCCCCCCTTCTTTTTTCTTCTCAACTGCAGAAGTTAATAAATTAGTTTCTGATGTGAATTACAACGGTAAAGTTAAATCATTTTTGACGGTGCATCTGTGGGCACCATAACTCTGTGCCTTCTACATGCATGGATTTGCTTAGTTTGTTGTCTCGTATAGTTACCATAGAGGCTGAGATATGTTTAATGGACATGAATGTATCCATGCATTAGGATCACTTAGAATATGAAAAAAATCCGCTATTTTAACCTGATGAGTGTTGCACCACCTATAGACGGGCGGCCACAGCTGGGTCACCAGTCAATAGACGCTGCACGAGAACTTCAATTTTTCCTGTTTTCCCGTTTGCTCTAGAGTGCCGAGTCAATCTTTGGCATGTTCTGCCATCTGTTGGGCATTATGTAGTAACAGTTGAATTTGGATTTTTGCTTCTGAAAGTAAGTAATGGTATAGGGTTAATGCATTTGTGGGCACAAACATTTTAATATTGAAACTCGGCATTTTTTTTTTTTTCTTCCTAGGTTTATGCTGTGTCTTGGCATGGAAAGCCAATATACCATCATTTTAATTTTGATTTTCTCAAAATAAAAAAAATATTATAAACATAGGATTTTGAATTTGCATTTAGATTAATAACGGCCCAAAAGCTATCAACATTTTAAGCCCATCACCCCCTATCACCCCATAGTAAGTTAAAAGTTATGGCTTCTCCAATTTTTTTTTTTTCTACATGCGAATGTAAAAACTCTGCACCTGAGTAGCAAACAGCCAACTGGTAACTCGGCACTTAATAGGTTAAGAAATATCAAAAACTGTCTCACATAATAATCACTTGTAAATAATATTGCATTCACATCACTCTAGGAACGGAGCTGATGTGTTCGTATGATTTTAGAGTGCTTGTGTTATGGTATGTGTAGCTTTTCCAAACACTCGTGCAAGGAAAGAGTACTGGTAAATGATTTTCTTCTTTTAGGTCAAAGACCATATTTGGTGATATGATTAGGTACAGTTTTCTTTGTTTCATATTTTCTTTATGAGCTGAATGTATATGTGGCTGAAAAGAGTTACTTGTCTGTCCTTGAAACAAAAGTTATAATACAAATATTTATTACAAAGATTAAGTTATTGTTACTGTGGTAGTTGATGCAATCTATTAACAAATTCAGCCACACAATCACATGGTACAGTAATGACTTGACCAGGAAGTCGGTGGTCGACTATATACTGTATGAGAAAGAACTAAATAAGAACATCACGGACATCAAGGTTATACCATCGGAGAACCTGGATAGCGACCATCGATTGCTGGTAATGAACCTGAGAGGGAGTAAGGAGAAGAAAGGGACTGAGAACCAGGAAAGACGTATAAGGATATGGAAACTGAAAGAAGGGGATAGAAGGGTCGAGTACCTCAAAATGGTAAATGAAGGAATTCCAACAGATGAAGAAAGAGGGGTGGAAGAGGAATGGGCTAGATTTAAGAAGACACTAGTAGGTGCAGCAGAAGCAGTATATGGGAGGACAAGTAGTAAGAAGAGGTGGAAGGAAACACCATGGTGGAATGAGAAGACAAAAGATATAGTAAGGGAAAAGAATAGAGCCTTTAGGAGGTGGTATCAAAATAGGACGGTAGAGACAAGGGAAGAGTACCAGGAAAGAAAGGAGGCGAAGAGAGTAGTGGCTGAGGAGAGAAGAAAGTGGATGGAAGAGTGGACAAAGATGATGGAGGATAGTGAAGGTACAAAAAAGGTCCTGTATGGGATGGTAAAAAATAAGAGGCGGAAGGATCCTACGGATTGTGTTAGAATGGTGAACAAACGGGGGCAAGAGATAGAAAATAGGGAAGAACTGAAGAAAATGTGGAAAGAATATTTTGAAGAACTTCTGAACCCAAATGGAAAAGATGGTGAGGAGGAAGAAATCGGGGAAGAGGAAGATGAACTGCAAACAGAAAAGGACTTAACATGGAAAGAAGTGGAAGATGCAGTGAACAAGATGAAAGGAGGGAAGGCACCGGGTGTGGACGAGTTGAGTGTGGAGATGGTGAGAGCAGCAGGAGAGGTGGTACAGTGGTTGTACCGAGTGATGAGGACAGCATGGAAGGAAAGGAAGACCCCAGAGGACTGGAAAAAAGGAATAATTGTCCCGATCTTCAAGAAAAGTAGTAGAACAGATTGCAGGAACTATCGGGGAATAACACTGATGAGTCATTGTGCAAAGATCTTCGAGAAAGTTTTGGAAAGGAGAATTAGGACAAGGATAGAAGGAGGGATGAGGGAAGAACAACATGGCTTCAGAGCAAGAAGGTCCACAGTGGATTTGATTTTTGCTGTAAAGCAGTTACAAGAACAGCACTATGAGTATGGAACAGATCTACTGATGGCCTTCCTGGACATTGAGAAAGCATATGACAGTGTATGTAGAAACAAAGTATGCAAGTCCCTGGAGGATAGAGGAGTAGAGAAATGGACTATAAAGAGGATAAAGGAGATGTACAAGGGAAGCGTGAGCTGTGTGAAAGTGGGAGGAGAGAGATCGGACTGGTTGGAACAGAGAAACGGCCTGAAACAAGGATGTGCACTGTCACCGTTACTTTTCATTGTGGTGATGGATGACGTAATGACCAGAGTGGCACAAGTAATTGGGGAAGGAAAGATGAAAGCAGTGGTGTTTGCAGATGATTTGATGATTTGGGGAAACGAGGAGGAGGTACAGGAACAGTTGGAGGTGTGGGAAGGAATAATCAGGGTTGATACGCGACTGGGAAAACCGGGAGAACCGGGAAAAGTCAGGGATTTTTGTTGCGGTCAGGGAAAACCTGGAAAACCGGGAAAAGTCAGGGAATTTTGTAAAAAAAACGAAAGAGAGAGAAGAAAGAAGAGAAAGAAAAAAAAAGAAAAAGAATTATTAAGGTTTGACAGTTATTTTTTGGTTGGTATACCAAGATTTCTACTGGTAACGAAATAGTAACTAATTTTACAAACGGGTAACGAAAGTAACGAAAAGTAGCTAATTTTTATGTCTGGATAGCTGGAGGTAACGAAAATTCGCCGAGGTCGGTTTAGATCATTTAAACCCGCGCCGGTAGGCTCACAGATTGTGATGAAGCGAGTTTCACGTAAGCGGTGCCGATTGCGTAGGCTTCCCCGTGCACGAGCTCAAGGAAATGCATACTGAGGATACCTTCTGTGGTACTGTATACATCGGTTCAACGTATATTTTCGGCATCAGGAAGAGAGTTTAATTTTGTGTGTAATGTTTTTCTGTATTATTCGGTAACCTGACTTTTTGCGAGACGTTTATTCGCGATAACTTCCGAAACTCAACAGAAACCTCCCATTTCTGATATTGACCTCTAAATTTGGATATTTTAAATTGAAGTCAGAAATAATGCGAAAAAAATCGCTAAAATGCTCCGAAATACATAGACGACGGTATATTTTGAAAATCTATCCGTCTCGTAAATTTGCGACATCCAGTTTGGTTAATTCGAAACTCCGTTATATGTCTATTTTTCCTTCGAACTTTGGTTCTATTGTATATATAATCTAACCGGTTATCTTGAAAACTTGTATAATTTGAATTCGAAAGAAAATGTGCCTCTTGTATTATTCGTGCAATCCTCACTGAATCATTCGTAATATCCGATACCTACTTCGAACGTTCATCCTCCAAAATCACATCCTCAAGACGGCCGGCTAACCGCACGACTTGCCTGCGGGAATCTCGTCAAACGGACCGAGATCGATGCCAGTTGCGTAAAAGTCATAAAACCCTTGCCCGGTCGCGAGCGAACTTGTCCACGAGGACTGCGGGAATCCTTTCAAAGGTGGTTGGGCACCCATCACGAAACATACCGAACCCTACTCGCCACTTTTCCCATTACCGTATACTTAAATGTGTACGGGGAGCGAGAAGTGCATCAACCCACTTAGAAATAACAGACTACGTAGCATCGCGATACTCATTTCTTCTCGTGATCCACCGTGAACTTCCAACCACAGCATAGGGGCAGCGGGAATCACGGTGCCGACCATACAACATGTCCATAACTGCTCGTGAATTTTAACCATGCCCAACCTTGAGCTTGCCTCCGCCAATCTACCAGGACAGATAGACAGGCAGACAATCGTTGAACGGCCGGATGCGGTGCCGATTGCATAATATCGCGTTCTCAGTGTCCAACCGCGATTGCAACGTGAATCTCGTAAAACGACCGAGAGCGGCAGCGGTTGCGATACATCGCGATATTTTTCCGCATTCGATGACGAATACAACTGGATTCTTGTCAAACTGACAGCATGCGGCGCCGATTGCGTAATAATACTCTTATTTTTTCCGTGCCCGACCTCAAGGACAATAGAAATCTCGTCGAACGACTAAAAGTGGCACCGATTATGCAAATAGCGATTTTTCTAAGTGTTCGATCGTGAAAACAACAAATCGCGTCTAACGGCTGAGACCAGCGACGATCGTGTAACGTCTCGATATTTCTCCGTACTTGACTGCGAAGACATGATTCGGTGACGATCACGTTACGTCGCATATATTTCGTGATCTACCACGGGGACAAAGGAAATCTCCCCAAACGGCCGAGATCAGAGCAACTTCTTAGTAATCATAACTTCTTGTACACAAGGCGGCATATTAACTGAAACAACTCATTTGATATTAATTATCTAAAGTTAGAATAAAATGTATCAGTTGACAGTTCCTAGATACTTTTATTGTGATTGACTAGAAAGTAAGAATTGGTGATTGATTGCTTTCTCCTCAGTTATTTTTTAAATTGATGTTAGCAAATTAACATTTATTGTAAAAATGTGTTTCTGTTCTTATCGTAATAAACGTTATTACAGTAAGGAACTGTCGTTTTTTTGTTTTTGTTATTTGTTTTTATAATCAAGCCTCCGTGGCTTAGGCGGCAGCACGCCGGCCTCTCACCGCTGGGTCCGTGGTTCAAATCCCGGTCACTCCATGTGAGATCTGTGCTGGACAAAACTAGGCAGACAGGTTTTTCTCCGGGTACTCCGGTTTTCCCTGTCAACATTTCATTCCAGCAACACTCTCCACTATCATTTAATTTCATCTGTCATTCATTTAGTCATTGCCCCAGAGGAGTGCGTCAGGCCTCGGCAGCCGGCACAGTCCATATCCTCGCCGCTAGATGGGGGCTTCATTCATTCCATTCCTGACCCGGTCGGAGACTGGAAGCAGGCTGTGGATTTTCATTTTTCATTTGTTTTTATACTTTTAAAGAAACGCGTTAAGTCCGGTTTATATAATGAAACATTGCTTGGATATTTTTTATCACTATTATTTTCATCTACAACATTTCTCCTCGCGTCTAAGAATAGCCTTGCACAAATAATCAGTCTAAAATCAGTTTTTCTAACTTAATCTTAATCGATTATACAGAATAAGGTTTCCTAAAGGTAAATGCACTTCTGGTAGGTTTGGAAAACCTAAGGAAAAGCGAGGTAAATGTCGTCCCTCTGGTTAATGAATTTTCTATTCTTTGCTCTGGAAAATCGGAAAAAGTCAGGGAAATACGACTCTGTGGTCAGGGAATTTTTTAAATTTTGGTCTGGAAAACCGGGAAAGTCAGGGAAATTTGAAATCCTGAAAGCGTATCAACCCTGAATAATTCAAGGATATGGGATGAAATTTAGCATAAATAAGAGGGAGATGGTGATCACAACAAGGAAGAAGGAAAGAACCACAACGGGAATAACAATTGGTGGGGAACAGCTGAAGAAAGTGGAGAGTTTCAAGTATCTGGGAAGCCTGATACAAGATAATGGAAGAAACGATAGAGAAATAAATGAGCGGGGGAGGCAGGCAGAAGCATTTCGGAGGAGTGTGAGAAGCATGTTATGGAGCAAGGATGTCCCTCAGAACAGCAAAAAGATCATATATCGGGCGTACTATGTCCCTATCCTGACGTATGCCTCGGAGACCTGGGTTATGAAAGGAAGGGAGAAGAGCAAAATACAGGCCAGTGAGATGAGTTTCTTGAGAAGCAAGCAGTATTGGAACTACAAAGATGGACAGAATAAGAAATGAGAGGACCAGAGAATTAATGAAGGAGGAACCATTACAGGATGGTATAGAGAAATCTAGACTTAGATGGTATGGACATGTAAAACGAATGGAGGAGAAGAGGATACCCAGGAGAGTACACGAGACGAAGTGGGAAGGAAAGAGACGGAGAGGAAGACCGAGAGACAGGTGGCTGAAGGGGGTGGAAGAAAGCATGAAGAAGAGAGGAGAAGACTGGACAAGGGTGGAGGCCGAGAGATGGTGGGAAGACAGAAGACGTTGGAGAGGCTTGTGTTCCAAACAGACCCGGCCAGTGGCTGGAAACTGTGCAAGATGATGATGATTTCGGTCAGTCAACACTAATTGTGCCCAATTTGATTGGGCGGGTATATTATACACTTAACACACCTCTCGAACAAATTTCCTCCTCCCTCCCCCCCTTATTTGTTAATTGTTTATGTAATATTTTCGTCGGGTATTAGGGAGTTATAATAATGGTGTTGACTGAATGATAAGCATTTCGGTTAATAGATTACTTAGGCAACGCTGAACAGGCTTCTAGCCTTCAATACAGTAGTTGCTGCTGGTATATCGCTATGTTGAAGACTTTATAAACACTCGACATAACTCTGACAAAGAATGAGCACACTCTTCTTAATCGTTCTGACCAAATCCCAATGGCAGGTTTACACAAGAACCATCATAGCAGTGTCGTAGATCGTAAGTATATATTAAGAGGTTACTCATTCCTGTGAGGTTCAGCTCTGAACGTAAAGGAAAAACCGTGCAGTTAAAAAGAGTGCAATGATTTTTTGCTTGGATTACTGAAAATAATATATATCTCCAGTCTTCAACAATCCAAAATGTACATTTGTTCCTTCTCTTCCTGTTCTTTGTTCTTCCCTTTTCGTCTTCCTTTTAGGTAGATTTCAGTTCAAAAGTGTGTGTACAATTTATGTACACATGGTGGTGCAAACGTCACTACACAGTTCACTTATGTTTAATTAATTGAAAATGAAAATCCACAACCTGCTTCCAGTCTCCGACCGGGTCAGGAATGGAATGAATGAAGCCCCCATCTAGCGGCGAGGATATGGACTGTGCCGGCTGCCGAGGCCTGACGCACTCCTCTGGGGCAATGATTAAATGCATGACAGATGAAATGAAATGATGGTGGAGAGTGTTGCTGGAATGAAATTGTGACAGGGAAAACCGGAGTACCCGGAGAAAAACCTGTCTGCCTCCGTTTTGTCCAGCACAGATCTCACATGGAGTGACCGGGATTTGAACCACGGACTCAGCGGTGAGAGGCCGACGTGCTGCCGCCTAAGCCACGGAGGCTTGTTTAATTAATTAATTAAATGTAATTTTGTTGAATAATTTCAACATGATACATAATACAGGCCTACCAACAAATTACAGTACACATCACTTCCTTTATATATGCTGTCTCCCTTCTTCATTACCCCCCTGTGGGTGGGGGTTTAGAATACACCCACGGTATCCCCTGCCTGTTGTAAGAGGCGACTAAAAGGGGCGACCTTGGCTATCCTTTAAGGACTCCGCGTCGTTTTGTGAATTGGACCCCCAGTGGGTGGGAGGAAGCGAATACATCCACGGTAATCCCTGCCAGTCGTAAAAGGCGACTAAAAGGGCTTCTCGGAACGGTCCCCTTTCGAGGGTTTGACAGTCAGCTCTAAAAGACATACACCCGTGCGGTATAACTCTCATTAGGTTATATCGCACTTCTTTCCGTTACTGCTTTCAGGGTCTGGCAACCAAAATTTCTATATGTGCGTGCTGTTAGGGGATGGGCCACTTACGCTTGCGACTACGCTCGAAAGCCTGTTCCGGTCTTGGCCGCGCCGACAGGTGGGTGTGCCATGTACCCGTGCAGTAGTATCCGCCTGACTACACAGGTCCCCGCACAGCCGAATGTCTGAGCTGTAAAATCCAGTATATGCCAAGGGGTACATGCCGATATGGCATTGTAAAACATCGGACCCCCGGGCAATGCCTTCCAAGCTAGGCGGGTCTTGCCCTGGCTGGGTAGTGCCTACTGCGACGGCCCGTGATCGGATGTCGGTGGCATTCGGGGAGGATGATCTGGCCATGGGTTCAAAAAGAAAAATCCCCAAACAGGGTGGTCCTACACCCAAGTCTTTAACATTTGATTCCCTGCGGGGATCAACCCCCTGGGAACAATCTGTGCGTGAAAATCTGGGTGCTAACACCCCCAAGTTTCCGGTAGCTACCAGAACAGATGGGGGTGATTTCAAGCTGGTAAAGAGTATTTTGTTTTCTCGCCACATAGAAGGTGTCTATGGTGAGCTTGAGAAAGTACAAAAGATGAGGAACGGTAGCTTGTTGCTCAAGACTAGGACTGGTGAGCAAGTTGAACAACTTTTGCAATGTGACCACTTTGGCGAAATTCCCGTCAAAGTGGAAAAGCACACGTCCCTGAATCTGGTCCGAGGAGTTATTTTCCACCGGGACCTGATTCTGAACACTGACGAGGAGCTCAAGGAGGATATGCAGCACCGTCACGTGACTGATGTCCGGCGCATTACGCGCAAGGTCAATGGTCAAATCGTGGATACTGGTGCTTTCATTATTTCCTTTGAGCTTTCGGTGCTCCCGGAGAAAGTCAAGGTTACAAGTTACCGTTGTGACGTACGGCCTTATATCCCTCCACCAATGAGGTGTTTTAAGTGCCAGAAGTTCGGGCACATGTTATCCCGATGCTCGAGCCCCGAAATCTGTGGAACATGCGGTAAGGTACCACACGAAGCGGAAGAGTGCACAACACCTTATCAGTGCACTAATTGCCCTGGATTTCATTCTCCTCGGGACAGGAACTGCCCTGTCCAAAGAATATAGGGGAGAAAGGTTACTCAGGCTTAAAATTTGATTCCGATTACAACTGTCAGGATTACGTCATCCACCAGCCTAGCCTGCTACCTGGCGGTGAGGCAGCGTACTAAATTTTAAGCGCGGGCTATTTGAATTTTATTTAATCGCGTACTGGTACCCCGCTCCCCAACCCACCCCCCTCCCCCTTGACCCTGTACTGCTCCCTTTGTATTTACACGTAGTAATATGATTTATGTCGGCGTATTTTATTTATTCCTTTTGTTCTATTTTATTTAAGAGCAGATATCAAAACAAAGGCTCATAATAATGGATTATTATTATTAATATAGTAGAAAATACCAGCCTGAAATCTTTAGTTTTGATATCTGATCTTGCGTAAAACAGAACAATAGGAACAGTGAATAAATACATATTATTGACATAAATCATAATATTACTACATGTAGTTACGAAGAGAGGGTTACAGGGTCAGGGGGAAACCTGTACACGGCAGTTGCGTAGTACTCCCCCCCACTTTTCTCCCCATGTCCCCTCTCTTAATTTTTCTAGTATTATATGTTTTATTCATAATAGTTTTTCTATCATTAACATTTCTTTTATAGTTTATAATATTTTAATGGCAGTGCTTAAAGGTTACTTTTGCAGAGGATGTCATGCGAGATGAACTGGTGTCTTCGGGATTTCCTTCCATAAGTCTCAGCTGGGGAAGGCCCTTGAACCCATGGCCTTGTAACACTAGAAAGTCATTCACCTACTACACAGTACTATAAGTTATAATGTTAGACAGGTAGAAGAGAGGTTTAGTTGCCACCAGTGTTGTGGGAGCACAGCAAACTATGAAGAATGTAATAAACCAATATAAACCATGCATACCCTATAAAATATGAACTCATTAACCGCTGTGGAATTAGATACGATACTGGAAGGAAACAGAATTCTGAAGGAAGGAAGAAATGAGGACAAAAATAAGTATGTTTATATGTTCATATTATATTCTTCATTCTTAGTTTTAACAGATATAAAATCCACTGAACATTTTCATGAAAAGGGTAATATTTAATTTCATCAGGTCATTGTCCCAGTAGGTAATTGTCATCACACGGTAGAGTCACGCATATTGCAAATCTGTAAGAGAAAAAAACAATTAAAATCATAATAATGTTGTAGGGGCTTTGCGACATCGTGGTCATGTGGCTTTACGGTACTTGGAAAGTGTATATGGGATATGTCTGATTACCCATGACATTGTGATGGCTGTAGGTGTGTGTGTATTTGTAATGGAGACTAGAATTTGGAAGGAGGCAGCTGTGACCTTAATTTAGGAAATATCCTAATATTTGCCTGGGGTATAAGAGGGAAACAGAGAAAACCATTTCTAGGATGGTTGAGATGAGACTTTGAACACAGCTCTACTCAGCTCTGCCTCACGAGGCTGAGTGTATCCCGTTTTAACCCTCAGACTAAAATTAAACGTCTTGGCAGAGCCAGGACCAATTGACTGTGCAGCGCTGCTACTCTATGGCTCGCACGGCACATCTATACCCCAAGACCACAGAAGGTGAATTCCTTACAACAAATTACATTGTGTACCTAAATAGTCATTACACATACATCTCATAATAAAGCTGTTGAAGCAACAACTTGTGACAAGGACAGTAAACAGCTACTCTCTAGGTTACAATGTTAAGCATGCACATATAGAACTTTTGCTGCTCATAGAGGGAGGGGACAAGTGTAGTGTGGATAAACTAAGTTACCCGATCACTTTAATTCCATTGTTATTAATACTAATAATACAATATTATTACTTTCCTAATTGGCCTGGATGTGTGTAACTGGCCTCACCCCCTGGGTGAATGCCACTGTAGCCTTGACATTAGGATAATGTTGCTTTAATGAATGCACAAAAGTGCATTTAGAATGAATAAATAAATATATAAACTGGAACTAATATTAGATGTTATTTGAAGTGGAGAATGCCACTAGCCAGTAACTTATATCAGAACAAATCCACCATCTCGGAAGTTCACAATTTACCCCAAGCACAGTAAGCAGAAAGATCTATGTGTATGCCCCCCCTCTTACTGTGATATTATATAGCCCATCCAAAAACATCCATAGAAGAAAGAAATAGCCTACCAATCAGTAAACCGATTGAAGCATTTATTGATGCAACATGCATTGAATTCAATTTTGTGATTTACTTAAGGGGAACCGATAGGCCTAGTCATTATATTCACTAAAATGTTCTATAGGCTATATACTGTACATGTAGCCTTTTATAGTCCAGTCTGCAAGCCTCTGTTTGGAAACAAGTCACATCCATGATCCCCTGCTTCTACACCTCTCACTTTAATAAATCGTTAAACACTAAAACTAACTAACCACTAACTACGTCTATCTCTGCTTCTCGTATCCTCTACCTCCGAGCTCATTAACCTCTTAGGTAATCTCTCCTCCCCCATTCTCTTTGCATGACCCATCCGATTCTACTCATACGAACAGCTTCATATAGCATTTCATTTCCAACCTAGTCTTTATCTCATCATAATTACACATATTATCAGGCAGATTACACACAATCAAGCAGTATACGAGGCTGATGTTCACTATGTCCAAAAGCCCTAAATGAAGCAAAGACGGCAACTATTCCTAATAACGTCACCTGTATATTTTGATTATGTCCCTGCAATAGTGTCATGATTCCCGTTAGGTTTACTGTGTGCCATTCACAGATAAGGGCATGTGGCATGCACTATCAAAAGAAGTAGGGCACATTCCAGTTCCTCAAGTGACTTTCTCACACATCTAACAGTATGCCAGGGTGCAATAGGCTACATGAATTTATCAGAGGGGGGCATGAACTAAGTGTATTGCTAATCAAAAACTACATAGCACCTGGGCCTACCCTATACCGGTACTGGTGTAAAATTAATAGATCAAAGTTTCATCAATACGGTAACTTACCTTTCTGAAATAGGATTAGTATAAAACTGTTCGGACAACAGAATCAGGCAACTCCTGTCTATAGGCTATTGGACAAATGTAGTATATAATCTGCTTTCCTTGAAGTGCCTCATTACCTGAGAAGAGAAAAGAAACGCAATAAGGCAACCAGTTCACAACCATTCTGCACATACTGTAGGCCTAGCTGTTTCAATAAAGTAGGGTTAGCTATGTAAAGCCATTCATATAGTTCACAATACTTCCCAAAATCATTCTAATATGCCATCTAGCTAAAATCATTTTGAATTGAGAATACTACACTGAACGAAGTAATCACAATAAAGCCCACAATTCGTAAACAGAAACACTATCATAATGGGTAGGTATTAAAAACATATCCTGGCAGCAAAACTGCAAACTTACTATTGAAATAAATAAATGCCTACCGTATTAATGCAATATCCTACGAAGGAATGTCATGTTGGAAGCATCAAAAGCACAAACACACACGATCATCAGTAGGATAGCCAGTTGCCAGCAACATTGTTTAAATGTAACCGGCGTTTCCACCCCGCATGAGCTTCAACCAATAGCAATCGAGTTGGACAGCAGCGCTACAGCAGCGCAGCGAGTGCTCTGGCAGTGAACCTGTCAGTTGGCCGAGAGGCTTTGGAAGCGAAGGATCTATAGTAGTTTCATCACCCTGGCCCTGTCTTCCTGAGTGAGAAGAAAATCCAGGAGATCAAAACCCTGGATGGTCTCACCTACCAGGAAGCCCGCAAGAAGTACCATACCACGATTTCGCCTTCTCCAATGATTGATTATAGAGCCATAATACCAAATTTGGTCCCGGCGACCTAATCTTTTGTACCAGCTGTGAAACCTGCAACTGAGTTACCTGTTCCGAAACCAGCACCTATGATTATAACGGAAAGCCTGAAGGTGACTTCAACTCCACCTTCGGCCAGCACGAAGGCTGTGCGAGCGAAGGCTGCTCCGCCCGCACAGCATGGGAGGAAGTCGAAGACTTACTCCCCACTCGGGAGGCAGTCGAAGACTTCCTCCCCACCCAAACGGTCGGCGAAAGCCACGCCGAAGCCGGCGGAGGCGGCATCGTCGACCAGGGTCAGGAATTCGGCTCCTGACCCGTCTATATATCTTAAAGAGGTGGGTAAGAAGGGACCCCGCACTACGCATTCCCTTCCTCCAAAAAAGGGGAAGCCATCCGCCCCACCACCTGCGGATGCTTCTGCGCCTGGCGACGTTTCGGTCCCCAGATCTGCGCGCTCCCCACGGAGATCCCCCCCCCGCCGCCGAACTGCGTCTAGGAAATCTTCCACCGAGTCGATTCACTCCATGACCTCGCCTGAGGACATGGAGATTATAGTCGACGTAGTGGCTGATGATCCTCCAGAGGCTAAGTTGTAGCTTGCTGCTCCAACTTATTCCCTAGGTTATAAGTTCACACAATGGCATTGTTACAGTGGAATTGTAACAGTTATGACAGGCATTTGACAGTGCTCCGTCAGCTTATTGCCCAATACGCAGCGAGTATAGTCTGCCTACAGGACTCAGACCTGGTCACGAGACTGTTCTGAGAGGTTTCAGACTATACTCTAAAGAGCGACAAGACGCCGCCCGGGCTTCCGGGGGCGTTTGTACCTTCGTTCGCTCTGACTGCTATAGTGAGGAGTTTCCACTCGCCACTCCTCTGGAAGCTATTGCAGTTCGCGTGTCCTTGCCTGCTATGACAACTGTTTGTAACGTGTACCTTCCACCGAACCAGCCCCTTGATATTAATGACTTCTTTGATCTTGTTGATCAACTTCCAGTCCCTTTCCTACTGGTGGGTGATTTCAACTCTCATCACCCCCCAATGGGGATCACCATCTTCCTGCCCCAGAGGAAGGGACGTGGAGGGCTTAATTCAAGGGTTGGATTTATCTCTATTAAATGCAGGGGAAGCTACACATTTTAGCTTAGCGCACGGCACGTACTCACACATTGACTTGAGTGTGTGTAGCCGTGCGCTGGTCCCCCTATTTGGTTGGTATGTACACGACGACCTCTGTGACAGTGACCATTTCCCGATCGTTCTTACCCTTCTGAACCAGACGCCCGTGGAGTTCCCCAGTCGTTGGGTTCTTAAGTGGGCAAATTGGCCCTCGTTTCAAGAACGAGCTGTGTTCGTTGATCTTGGTTGCCGGAGCGTCGATGACGAGGTACAGCACATCACCAATGTGCTTCTTACTGCCGCCGAAGAGTCCATTCCATCCTTTTCTGGGACTCCTCGTCGCAAACTCGTCCCTTGGTGGACAGAGGATGTTGCAGCGGCAATAAGAGACCGTCGTCGAGCTCATAAGCACTACCGTCGGCGTCCAACCATGGCCAATTTGGTGGCATTTAAGAAATTCCGTGCCAAGGCACGGATTCTTATTCGCCAGAGTAAGAAACAATCCTGGGAACGGTATGTGTCTTCTATTACGGCATATACCCCCTCCTCTCAAGTGTGGACTAAACTACGACGCATTTCGGGAATTCAGACATCTTCTACTGTACCGAAAATTTCCATTGATAATGAATTGGTTACAGATCCTTATCGCGTTGCAAACCATCTCGCCTCGTATTTTGCGGATATATTCGGTTCCGATAACTATGACCCTGCCTTCGTGGCCCTGAAGCGCGAAGTGGAACGTTTCCAGCTTAGTTTTGCTTCCCGCGCTTCGGAGGAGTACAGCGTGCCCTTTACGGAGTGGGAACTATGTGGAGCGCTGGCGCTCTGCAGAGACACGTCTCCCGGCCCGGATAATATTCACAACCAGATGCTTAAGCACCTTAACGATGAGAGCATTCGTTATTTGCTCAGGGTGTTTAACCACATCTGGTTGGAAGGTGTGTTTCCAGCGCAATGGCAGGAAGGTATCATTTTACCTATCCTGAAGCCCGATAAGGATCCCAATTTGACAGGGAGTTACAGACCTATTTGTCTCACTAACTGTCTATGCAAGCTCTTTGAGAGGATGGTCAATCGGCGCCTGGTGTGGGTCCTGGAGAAACGGGGACTCCTGTCTGAATACCAGTGTGGTTTCAGGGCGTCTCGGTGTACCAACGACCATCTGGTACGCCTGGAGACCGCCATACAGGACGCTTTTCTCCGGAGACAGCACTTAGTTGCTGTTTTCTTTGACCTCGAGAAGGCCTATGACACCACTTGGCGTTACGGCATCCTCTCTACCCTGCATCAATGGAAATTCCGAGGTAACTTGCCGGTTTTTATTGCGAATTTTCTGTACCTTCGCCTGTTCCGTGTCCGAATAGGGGGGACATATTCGCAATATCATATACAGGAAAACGGAGTCCCACAGGGATCGGTGCTTAGCGTAACATTATTTGTGATTACCATAAACGGTATAGTCGCTGCTGCTGGTCCAGCAGTGGTACCGTCGCTATATGTAGACGACTTCGCTCTACATTATAGTGCGCAAAATATGGCGGTCGCTGAACGACAGCTACAACAAACTATTCGGAGAGTGGAACGCTGGACACTAGAGCATGGCTTTCGATTCTCAACCTCTAAGTCCTCGGTTGTCCATTTCTGCCGAAAGCGCACTCTCCATCCTGATCCTGAGCTTTATCTGGACAATGTAGCTTTGCCTGTTGTTGCTGCGTACCGGTTCCTTGGGCTCCTTTTCGATCAGAAATTGACGTGGGAGCCACACGTGCGGTGTTTGAAAACTGCCTGTGCTAAGAAACTCAACATGTTGCGGTATCTTAGCGGCACATCATGGGGGGCGGACCGCGTGGTGCTCCTACGCGTTTATAAGGCACTGATTTTATCTAGATTAGATTATGGCAGTGTAGCATATGGTTCGGCCCGTAAGTCAGTGCTTGTTAAACTGGACAGTGTCCACCACGGCGGTGTGAGGCTGGCGACGGGTGCCTTTCGGACGAGCCCAGTCGTCAGCTTGCTCGCCGAGGCTGGCGTACCTCCTTTACACCTGAGGCGCCAACAAGTACTGCTGACCTATGCTGCAACTATTCGACGGATGCCCCTTCATCCAAGCTATCCATGTTTGTTTTCCAATCCGAATCGCCGGCTGTATGATGCGCTCGCCCGAGCCACTCGGCTGGCGGGGATTAGCTTGGATGACTTATACCGTCAGTTCCGATTTCCTTCTGTCTCCTGTATCGTCCGAGTACCTAGCAAGGCCCCTCCGTGGATGGTCTCTCGCCCTGATATCATCCTGGATCTGCACACCGGCCCCAAGTCGGACACTGACTCCTCCGTCCATCGGAGGCTGTTCCAGTCCGTTGTGAGCCGGTATCCGGAATCAGGGCTTCTATTCACGGACGGTTCTAGGGTAAACGAGAAAGTAGGCTGTGCATTTGTGGTTGAGGATCGTCGGTTTCTCTTTTCACTTCCCGATGCCTGTGGCGTGTACACAGCGGAGCTCTATGCCATCTTAGAGGCTCTGCGGTACACGTTATCAGACGATCACCAGCACTTTCTTGTGTGTACTGACTCTCTGAGTGCGCTGCAAGCAATCGATGTGTGTTTCCCGAAGCACCCGTTGGTCCAGCGTGTGCACGACCTGCTTGTCAGTTCGCGTAACGCTGGGGCCGGGGTGTCCTTTGTGTGGCTTCCTAGCCACATGGGTATTGCGGGAAACGAGCTTGCTGATCAGGCGGCGAGAGAGGCAGTCGCACTGCCCTCGCTACCGTATAAGGTGCCTGCTAGTGATGTGCGCTCTCAGTTGCGGCATTCAATCCTGTCGCATTGGGAGGAAGCATGGCATGCCATGCCTCCACCCAACAAACTGAGAGGCATCAAGGAGACAACAAAGGTGTGGAAATCTTCCTTCTGATCTCTCCGGAAGGAAGCTATGGTCCTCTGTCGACTCCGGATCGGCCATGGGATTGCTACTCACTCCCACTTGCTGAAGAGAGAAGATCCCCCTGTGTGTCCTTGCGGCGCCCACCTAACCGTGGCACACCTTCTCTTGGAGTGTGTGGATCTGGCCGATCTGCGCAGGACTCTTAAACTGCCTAATACCCTCTCCCTTATTCTCCGTGATGACGGGCCGTCAGCTGACCTCGTCATCTGGTTCATGAGAGAGAGTGGTTACTTTTTTAAGTTTTAATGTGTAGTTACGACTTTTAATTCAGGTTAAATCTGTTTTATGTTTTTTTATTGTGTTCATCTACTTTATTGTTCACTCTGCCTTATTTGTTTTATCCTTTTTTACCATCCACCTTTTATTCTTTTTATTCAAATAAGGCATAATTGTTGGGGCTCACTGTCTGTTTTATAAACACCATTTTCGTTTCATCCATGGCAGTGAATTGTTTTTATCTACATCCTTTCATTTCACGCCATTTCATTTCATTAGGGGCCGATAACCTCGATGTTAGGCCCCTTAAAACAATTATCATCATCATCCTCCTTCTTCATTAATACACCTGGAACATACAGACACACATGCACACACAGCTGAATGATGTTGTCCAGATTGTGGAAAGCGTCCTCAATGTAACCAGTCGGCTCTGATCTTTCGATAAGATAATTTTGACAACACAACACGATAAGTTATCATTGTTACTGTGGTTACGATTTATTTGTTTGTTCCTGTTTGTTGCCAACCATACCATATGTAGTACCAACCTAGATACATACATTTCCTGAGTGTGTAGAGACTTCTGTGCCACCCATCATATATATTACTTCAGTAGTATAGATCCCTCCTGCGGCACTCGCAAGCGACAGATCGTGAAAATGAGCATTCAAATGAAAGAGAATAGACATTAGCAGTGACGAATTGCACTCTTAATTCCATAAATATCAATAATTTCTTTAAAAACTGTCATTAAAAAAAAAGCACCAAGTGTGCGATTTGCAGATACTGTTGATGTATTAAAATATGCTCCATAATTTCTGTCCACTATACATTTTGGTCGCCGTGACACCCGTTTCATGTCATTTTAACATTGAGGTCTTTCCTTTATAATCTTGCATGGATTTCAGAAACGGTAAATCAAAGGAATGAGTACTCAAATTGTATAATGTCATAAATATCGAATAACCGGTGAGTGTTGCAGCGCACTCAGCACACAAATGACATTATCAGTGACAAATTGCATTCTAATTTCTTAAATATCAATTTTTGTAAGAAGTGTTTGATTTGCAAAACCTATTGGGGAAAGTGTGTTATATGAACATGCGAGATTTCTCGCACGGGTCCGCTGGTGTATATATATACTACTTCCTTGTGGACAAGATAACTGCAGTAATTTTGCACCTATCACTTTTATATTTATACATAAAATATTACTATACAAAATCTCTGCCAAGTTCGTTATGGGAAAAATCAGACCATGTGTGTGGAAATGGGGTCATTTATCGAAAATGTGAAATATTGCTATAACGTTCTTAGTATATGAAAAATAGATTTTTCAAAGTTCATAGTATTTTTCGGATAAGGACCAAAACCTACCTCAATGAAGATTTTTGATATCACCAAACATTGACCAATGGGGTGGGAAAAAAGGGAGTTTTGAGGGGGGAAAAAATGTCTTGCCTCCCTTAATAGGCACAGTACTCAAAAAATTACCTGAAACTTTTGTCTAAAAGAATTTTTGATTGACCCACCCTTGCGCCAAAGGATGAGCAGAATGTTTTGGAATTATAAGATCATGTGGCTTCACGTATGTTTGACATGTAGAACTTTTGTAGGTATACTACAATTGGCAAATGTAGTGAATTCAAAATATTTTTCTTTTCCTGGTGAAATCTACCTCCACATTCTGGCATGCCGAGAGGGCTTTTTTTTTTTTTTTTAATGTTGAACAGACTGATCCTTTTTATGTATATATTCACCTTCTTAATCATTTGAGTTAATGACTGTGATACTAGGTAGAACCCAATATGTTGAATAACATTATTTTTCAGGAGGCACTTATAAAATTTTGTGATATTGCTGAAATTCAAATTCTCGATCTCTAAATTGATGCGACATACTTTTATGCATGTAATGACAAGAAGGTAGGGAAATATCACGTACCTGTGCACAGTTAGGAAGTGGTTCGATTATTGTTAGATGCACGGGGAATTATATCAAAATATTGTGTTAATATATTTTTCTTTGTTTCAGCATTATCATTGATTTTGAGGACGTAGCTTAGAAATCTTGAGGAACTCTGCAAATGTCAATCATCATTCATATTCCACTGTAGTTATTTACATACTACATGTAAAGTTTTGAAGCCATTCTTTCAGTGTTGCCTATACAAGCTGTCTGTTTGCGAACAAGTTGCCTCCATGATTCCCTATTAGCAGTCAGCACTGCGATCTCTTCTGCCTCTACACCTCAAATCGTTAAACACTGAATCTAACCTATCGCCACCTAGGTCTACCTCGGCTTCTTATCCTCTACAGCTGAACTCTTTAACCTTTTAGGTAATCTCTCCTCCCCCATTCTCTTCATGACCCCACTATCTGAGTCGGCGCTGTGAACAGTTCTAACGTAAAAGTACCTTCCTGCTCCCATCTATTTGTCCCAGCAATCATTCGTGCTACCCTCATATCAGTTACCTCTAGCTTATGTATCAGATATCCTAAATCCACTCGATTCTCAATTCTGTACAACAAGTTTGGTCTAAATACTGAGCGATGTAGGGAGAATTTCGGCGCTACATTACAGTATTCTGCAAGAAGTAAGTTATAGTGCGTCTCTACCTTAAAAGACAGTATGGAATTAAGAGTATTTGCCTCTCACTCGCACTCCTATGTCCTGCAATTCGCTTCGTCCTCTTCTACCCCGGCGATGTTGCCATTTCACAATAATTGTAAGTGGCAAATCTAAGAAAATGTTTGCGTGGTCTTATAGAGATTTTTCCGCTCTTTATGATGATGTAAAAATAAAAGCCATAAATATTTAACACATGGCCCAATTTTCACAATTACGATATTTTAGCGCGCATCTATATTTTTGTAGATATAAAACTTATCACGCCATAGATAATGATTCTGAGTTCAGCTACGGAACAGGACAGACGTCGCTGCCACGAGCTCCGAACCGAGAGATGCCAAATTGATGGTCCACCTTCCACGCCGCTTCTTCGTCACAGCCATCGAGACTCAAACCAGCCTGTAACCGATACCCATCCAAAAATCCAAGTCAACAATCATTCCCTTCTAACCGTTACCCATTGTTGCAACAAAACCATTGTCACCAGCCCACCTACCGCACCATTCCACGTCAAGCAAATCCTATCTCCCCTGAGTTACAGCCAAGCCAAACTCATCCCTCCAACCCTGCAGCAGCCAAATAATTAATTTATATTAATTAATTATTTAAACTTTTCCGCCTGCGCGCACATTGTCACGGCTACAACCGACCAACTGTTAACCTTGTGCGACAGGCATTAACTTCTTGGGCGAGCCAACTTAACTTTCAAAGGTCTGCAATAGCATTTGACCACTACATTCTTTTTCATTCTCTTCATTCATCCCAGCTTCTACTACACTCACAACATGGACGCAAACTTCGACGCCCTTTGGGGCGAAGTATGCGAAATGGCTAAAAGTTCCCCGAACCATGAATACACTTGTAGTCCACCACAACCAACACCGCGCCATGGCTCCTTTCCGGACTTTGATTTTGGACAGGGGCTATGGTACGAATCACCCACACGGCGAGCCCCCAAGAGCACGCTGATTGTCATTCGCCCGCCCCAAAACTACAACTACATGAGCTCACTTAGAGGAGCAGTAATCAGCGTGCTCACACCTATTGCGAAGTTCATCACCCAGATTGAGGAACTTCGCAACTATCACATCGCCATCACTCCTACGAACGACAACCGCCTAAACACCATCATGAGAGCGCTCATGAGTCATCCGGCCATTCCCACATTCACACTAATTCCATTCCACGACAAATCTATAGAAACAGCTCAGACACAAACAGACGACACGTACGAGCCCAAACAGGAGGACAAAACAGCCACAATTCCCCTCCCACCGCCTCTGCCGCCTACTCTCAAATACACAAAGGCTTCCCAAACATATTCACCAGAACTCTTCCCCGAACACTCGCAAACCGAACCCAACGTAGCCGAAACATGGACACAGACACATCTTGCGCACATCCGACCCAAACTCAAGCACAAATGTACTCAATTCACCAGCCCAAATAATCACACCATTGCAAACAATCCTACAGACTCCAAACAAAGTACCAAGCCAACAACGCAAGAACACAATGGCTCTCAAACAACGCAAGACTCCATTCCCTCACAGGCAGTCGCTCCTTCAGAGAGTGATGTCGCACCTGACAATTTCCCTCCCCCTGACACAGTAGAATCAAATCCTCACCCAAAAACACGGGCGACTCGTCGCCCTCCTCCCAAACCACATACTACACTCATATTCCAATGTTTCAACTGCCAGCGATTAGGACATAATGCCGCTAGTTGCCCCCACGAGGCTCGTTGCAATCGGTGTGGAGATAATCATCACCACGCCGGATGTAATGTGGCCAGAGACAAACCAAGTGCGTCAACTGTGGTGGTGCGCACGCGGCCTCTTATTCCGGTTGCGCTTACATTAAAACAGCTATCAGGCGACGGCAGTTGAAATACAGACAACGCGAACACCCTAACATCCCCGCCCTCATGTCTCTCAAAACCTCTCCCCCTCCTACTAACACAAACTCAGTCCTCACACAGTTACTACAGCTCCTTTCCCAACTCTCAGCCATCCCACAGCCATAAACACTCTGTCAAAACCGAACCCTGGATTCTGGGACCGCTAGGTGCCTGCCTGGGGGCTGGGTCCGAACCCGGTCGCCCGGGATGGCGCTTGGCGGACCGGAAAACACACCACAGACCATAAAACTACATAACTCAATAACTACAACACATTCCGCAACACTAAATCACTCTTAACAACAATATTCTACGTATTAACTCCATTCAAACCCTCAAGTCTATCCGACAGTTACTGCAGTCGAACACAGGACCCGCTGGCTCGTGGCGGGCCGACCTGAGGACTAGGTGAAAGCCTGTTCATAGGGGATGGCGCGCTGCGGGCTGACGGGTCACATACAGCTCACACACACCTTAACTCATATTTCGAAACCCAAAATCTACATTATTTCTAACTTAACTTTCTAAAGCCGTAACTTTCAACTCCATTTAGAAACACAAAATTTGCATTTTCACTGAAAAAAAGAATAGAGACTGCAGAACTCGGATAGCCAATCACAAGCCTTGACACAACGTCCGACTAACTTTTTCACCCAAATAGCCATACATTTAAACCAAAATTACTCTACAGCATAGTCAAGACTCCAAATTACACTTTTTCAAACCAAAAACTATAAATTTCACCATCCGGAATACTCAAAACAGACCAAAACCTAACAACCAATCGCAGCCCAGAACAGACGCCCGCTCAGCCGGCATATTCAAATGCAGCCATTCACTACACAGCCCATACACAGCTTACAAAATCATTAAATTTCTCATCATTCCCAACAGCGAGGCTTATTATATTATCATTATTATTATTATTATTATTATTATCATTATTTTTATTTTTTAAACCAACTAACCTACTACAGGTCTTCCATCTTTCATACTATCAAACGCTAACCCACTAGAGGTCTGTCTTCCTTCCTAAAGCTAAAGACATAACTTCAACTCATCATTATTATTACATTATTATTATTATCATTATTAACAAGCTGAAGCAACTGCTGATGTCGTGCCTTGGATGCGAGGGTGTGTGGCGGTCTGGTAAACGAGACTTTTTTTTCGCTAATATAACAAGTTTAGTCAACGCAATTTAATTAATAACAGTTCAGTACTTTTTTCAACTTAAATTCCCCAACGTTAAAATACTTCAAGCTTATTGCTAACAACTTTAAACTATGCCAGGGGCCTCCGGTAGGCTCCTCTATTTCTTAAACTCAAATTTACATCACTTAACCCAATTTATCAAACTATTATTAAAACCCTTGTCAAGTTATAACCCAGGCTAAGGAGCGCTTAGACGCACCGCGTACCTGGTCCACACGCCGCTGGCTCTCTCGCTCCGCTCGCGCAGCCAGCGGCTACTTAAATGATTAGAGATAATGAACTAATGATCGCAACAGATCAAGAATTTATTTTTAGATTGCCTGATGTTGGTAGAAGATGCCCTATTTCTCAGGGCAGTAATTATTATCATAATAAGAAATTTATGATTTTTTTTCTTAAATGTTACTTGAAAAATCTGGGATGGTGACACAAAAAATTTACTTACTGAGAAACTTTTTTGCTGTTGACTTTACGTTGGTGACTAAGCGAGAAGAAATGTTCATTAATGTCTGAAATCGTTTTTAAAACAAACCAGAGCTCGATATCAGATAGCATTCATAAGTTATCGCACTTCGTGTAGTCCCCCGCCCAGCGAACGTTTGTTTACTCAGGTGACGCGTATATCCCCGACTGCGTTTTATGGAGCTTGTGTTCTTTATAAATTGTCCGCCTCGTTGCGTAGTGCTGTCACCGCGGAGGACCGGGCTTGAATCCTGGCCCTTCCAAGAAATTTAATTCTGGTCTGAGGGCTGGAACGGGGTGTACTCAACTTCATGAGACAAAACTGAGAAGAGGCGGGTTCGATTCCTACCCCAGCCCTCCTCGAAGTGGTTTCCGTAGTTTTCCTTTGTTCGTCCCGGGAATGAACAAGGGTTCGTTAATGGTGCAGAGTTAATGTTTCTGTGCCAAAAGAACACGGCAGCCACCCACGACGAAATGACAGGTGAAGTGTATGAAAAGTGGTTCGCCGAGCAATTGTTGCCCAATGTTCCCGAAGGATCTATCCTTGTAATAGACAATGTAGGCTATCACAGCAGAGAAATGTTCCTTGCTTGCCACCATACCACAGTGAACTTACCCAATCGAAACGGTATGGGCGCGAGTGAAGAACTACATAAAATTGAACAACGTCTCATTCAAGAAACAATTTCGGCTGCATACCACCACTTGACCACACACAATTGGGTAAATTATGTGGGCGATATATATTATTATTGTTATAATAATAATAATAATAATAATAATAATAATAATAATAATATGTCATATTATAATTTATTCTAACCTATGATATTTGAGAAAATGTAATAGGCTATTATAACATGTTATAATATTCGTGAATAATTGGAAATTATAAATTATTATAATGTGTGCATTAAAATCGCGCTCTGAGCTTCGGTGTATCATATCTAAATATTGTACCGTCGTTCGCTCCAAGGCATGAGGTACTGTTATATACAACAAACATTTTCGAAATTTCCTGAGTTTTTCATAAAAGCACGCCTGTATACGAGTTGTGTTACATCATGTGCCCGGCCTTGCAGAACTTGTATATGCAGCAGATCTGGCATCAGCGCGCTCCATTTAATACGTACTGTCTTTTAAGGTAGAGACGCTCTATAGATCACAACTGAGAACTCGCTGCATTGGCTTTTCTGCACTTCGACTCTGATTTATTTCCCCATACTACCATCCTGAGAGAATAAACAGCCTAAGTAGTTAAATGTTCCATATGCTCCAATTTAGCTCCTCCTATCTGGCATTCTATTTTCTTGCGTTTCTTCCCGACAAATATAACCTTTCCTGAAATGCTGATTTTCAAACCATATTCCCTACATTTCTCTTCAAGTTCTAACATATTGGCTTGTAAGCTTTTGACGGATTATGTCATCACAACCAGGTCATCAGCATAGGCCAGACTGCTTATCTGAATCCCACACAGCCAGTTTATGCTCTTCACCAAATGGTTCATATATAAAATTAACAGTAGTGATAAAATATTACAGCCTTGTCTCACTCTTGTAACACCCTTTAACCAAAAATCCATTCTACCATCGACTCGTGACTGCAGCCTGATTCACAATGATAAATAAAAATGTTCCTTCTGGGGACAACTGCTACTGCAGGATACTGTGATCATTACAAGATAAAAAATTATTACAAAATTATTTTTGAAAAATGAAGTCTAAAAAATTTAGCTATCTCTTTTGGAATGTCTCTCTCATTCAACAAGTTAAGTTATTTCCATTTTCCTCGATGTCATTGTTAGAATCCTCTGGTACTCTCCTCTAGTTTCCAGATTTATGTAAAAACTGTGACATTCTATGTGAATCTGTGGAAGAAGACTTTGTAGGCCCTTCTTTGGAGGATTAATAGGAAGAGGATTGTCAGGACATTTAGTCAGCATGAACAACAGATGTTTGCCCTGTCTGGATTGCCGCAAGTAGATTACCCTGAAGTTCTCATCGACAAGTGAATTTTTTGAACAGTGTTCTCGTGAAAGTTTTCTCATACTGCATTCATTTAATTTCAAGCTTTTCACTTTCCTGCCTTCCGTGTCTGTATTCTTTCAGATCAGTTGATCTTGAATAAGTTTTGAAAACTATTTGAAGTCTTCTTGACACATTTTGTGAACTTGAAATTGCATTTTTCCCCTCACAGTAAGAATGTATTGGAAACGGTGATTGAGAGTTCAGCTATCATTTATACCCTTTCAATTTTAGTATGATTTGTGTCCCAATTCTGGAAGCATGTATCCAGACAACAGAAATTTGATCTGCACAATCAACATGGCGGTTCCTGCTTACAAAGAATTGCAACTTGTTGAGCATGTTATTTCTATCTGTATCTGAGTAGGTTACAATGTGGGTCACACTTTCTGTTAGGCTTAGAAGTTTTTATTCTTAACCACAGGACACAATTTGTTCACGGTCTTACTATTTCGTGCCACGTGTAGCAGTCAGCTCTGCCTCCATCAGGGGGTGCAGTTTTGGATAGCAAAGTTGTATGTTGAAATGAAGCGTTTGTAAAAAGACACGTTGGCCATCAGTGAAGTGGTGCCAAGACTTGCAGCAAGTCTAAGATTAAGGCCCTCATGGTCCAGTTTTCTTTTGCCTTGTTTTTTTCCCCCTAGTTTTCCTTTTTTTTCTCTCTCTCTCTCTCTCAAAATCTTGCGCGACATATGAACTCGGTTATCCGGTAGGGAAACATCCACGAAGTCGGTCCTATCAGAATGCTTCATTGCTTGGCTACTGCGATAAGACTCCATTGGGTTATGACACTGATCAATCACAGCGCACTGTAGAGGCACTAGAATCAAGTAGGATTTTGTCATCATAATCTTTGCTGCAATCTCTTAACATATTGGCATTAAAACAGAAAATTCAATTTTTTTTGGACATTGCCTTAGTAAAACAGAACGATGAATTAAAATACATGTGCTCAGAGATGATCTTTCCAAATGGAACTAATACCTATGCTTTCATAAAGTCACTTTTTTGACAGTTTGCCCAGTGTGATTTTCAAATGTGTTGCCTTGTCCAGCTTTCTTTTTCTTAGGCATTTCATTGCAATTTTTCTGTTAAGAAATTCTTGATTTCCCTAATGATCTCTTCAATTATAAATGCACATAATTCCAAGTTTAACTTCAGTTTATCTCAAGTTGATAAATCAGTGTATACAATGTGGTTGTTTAATTCAGTTTTGTTCCTTTACTTTCTTCTTGCCACTGGTCTCCTTATGTACTGTGTTTGTGTATGCAACTTCACCATTTCCTGAAACTGAAGCTAATATGATTGAATTGGTTGTTCATTTTCCAGAAAGTAGTGAAGATGAGGGGAAGCATGGGTGGATTGAAGGCCTGGCAATTCTCATCTCCGTCATAGTTGTTGTAATCGTCACAGCATTCAATGATTATACAAAAGAGAGACAATTTCGAGGTTTGCAAAATAGAATTGAAGGTGAACATAAGTTTTCAGTTATTCGAGGTGCAGAAGTGAAGCAAGTTTCAGTTGGGGATATTGTAGTGGGAGATATTTGTCAGGTAAGTGCCAATAAGAAATTTCCTATCCCATAGGTAGGAAGCCTGGGTGAAAGATGATAAAAAATTATAAATCTTTGTTTTGTTTGTAAAACTTTCCTTATGATCTTCAGGAAGTCATTGTAAAGTCATCGTAAATTATCACCAGTATTTTTTAAATTTGCTTTCTAATAATTTCAGCTTTAGGGATTTCTAGGCTCGTTAGCATATGAAAACTCCCATTTTTATAAAATAGTGTATACGGTTGTCGGAAAATGTTAGGGAAATTTTGTAAACCAAAACTCGATCTCCAGTGTATTTTGTATCCTCAAAGAATAAACTCCATTGGAAATTGATGTAAAGGAAGAACTTCAACAGGAAATGTTGCCTTGAATTTCTTCTTTCCAATTCCCATTGGTCCAATCTCCTCCCTTACATGTGTTGTTGTGCTATGCCTGTTCACTATGTTGCTTGCTCACTGCACAGCACCTGACCTCCAGGCATGTGCTCATGTCTGCACTCTATCCACTGGTAAAGGTTTATACCTCATGCATTTTCCTTGGGAAAACACTCGTCACTGTTGGGGATGTGCACTATGTCACAGGACATAAGAGATATGAAGCAGTTACCACTGGCTATTAACCAAACTGTTGGGAAAAATCAGTTGGCAGATCCTCTCATACATTGTTGGGAATTTTATACCCATAAATTTTTAGACAACATTTTCAGACGCGCTGTAAAGGGTGATCTCACAGCAGAACGTAGCAGTGGCAGTAGTTAGCCAACTTTCTTGAAGGCCTTCTTCCATTGTTGAATAAAGGGAATATGTTAAAAGGGTCTGCAGGGTACACAATTTTCAACCTCTGCCCTCTCTGTCACCTTCACAATATGAGCCCTACCCGAGGCAGAAAATGATTTACACTACACAGCCAAGCCCAGCTGATGATGGGAAGATGAAGTAGCCCAAAATCGATCCAAAATCTGTCTTAATATTATTGTTATTATTATTAATATTATTATATCTTCGATTTTGGCTATCTATGGACTACGTGAAATAACTTCACGATTTTGTTCCTTTCGCGATTTTAAGTTTATCCAGTATCTCTTGATATTTTCACTGTTAATTCCTTCTTTCATCTGTCCAAATAATTGAGCACTGTTTGTGTTTTTTTTTCTTCCTGAATCCCAAAAAATTTTCTTCTCTTATTTTGAAATATGTCTGTCTAGTATTTCTTCATTGGAATGTTCATTTCTATTAAATCCCTCTTCACTTTGATAAACCAATTAATTTGTGTTTTGAGATTTTTGTTAAAAAGGTCAATTGGGTCAGTCCAAGTGACCAGAAAAATAAATTCTTCACTTTCTAAGAACTTCTTATTTTTCAGTTAGAGTATACATTTCTTTATAACTTTATCATATCCAAGCATTCCCAACTTTCCTTGGTCCAAGTATTATCCTTTCCTTTTTCTCCAATTCTTTGATTTCTTCTTTTTGCTCCTTTATCTAGACAATGTGGCTGTATTTCCCCTTAAGGGGCAGGTGACCTCGTAGTTGTGCCCCTTGAAACCTCAATAACTAACTTATTTCCCCCTGGTGCTTCAAGCTTGCTCACTTTATTGATTTTGCCATATCTTGTATTCAGGAATCGTGGAGCATTTGTAATGTTAATTATGAATTCTGTCTTCACAAAATAAATTTGTGACTTTGCGTTCTCTTTCAAAATATTTCCTTGTACAGTTGGCCGCATCAGTGTTTTCGGGAAAAATCAATCGTCTGCAAAAGCTGGACAGTTGTGTTTTAATGTTAGAATTTTTATGTCCTAGTCCAATTTCTTGGATTCCTTTTTCTTGTAGTATAAGATTCCATTCTCTTACTACCTTTTCCAAAACACTATTACAGACCATCCGAGAAATGCCATCATCTTGCCTTACTCCAGTTTTAATTTCAAATGGTTGAGATTTCTCGACAGATTTTTTTTTTTTTTTTAAATATACCAAAGTTTTTAAATGTGTACCAAATATTTCAAGTGTGTTCAGTGTTTCTCTGTTCACGAAATCATAAGCTGTTTTGAAGTCTACAAAGGTTATGACAAACTTCTTGCTTCCAATTAGGGATGTGTGTGATCTCGAACGCCCAGAATCGCACAAAACTGTGCTTAGAACACAAATCGTCCATCCACTCCTATGCAAAACTCTGGCTATTGTCTGTTAGCACCATCAACAGTGGCATTTTGTACTTCCACTAGCAAGTACTTACTATAGTCTTGTGATAAGTATAGCTGCAGTAGGAGGCAGTCTTTTGTAGTGTTTGGTTGTGAGTTAAGAGTATAAACAGTATACATCGGTATCATGAGACAAATTTATTCCATGAATGTTGTCAAAGAGGCAAAGTTGTGATGTGCTGAATATGGAAACTTAATCAGAGCAGAGGGTGTGGAGTTCATGAATGTCAAATAGCATAATAATTCATAAATACAATGGGAATGACACAGAAATGCATGAAGATATGCTTCATAGGTATAGCGATCATGATGGACAGGAAAATCCCATACCTGAAGTTGGCTTTTCGAGCAGTACAAGACTTTAATCTCCAGAGCAACAGGAACCCTCAAGTGGAAGTGCTAAAGAGTATGAACCATCTCCTCCCAAAATGTCGAGGCCCAGTGTATTACAAGGTATTGATGACAACATATTGGAGAACATTTTTGAAGACTATTACAATCGTGGCTTCAACTTCTATAACAAACTTGTGCAGCGATATAAGTGCATTCGAAGTAAATCAACCTGCAACTTGATATTAGATTATGTGACTGGCAGAAGGCAGAGATAGAGCTCACTTCAAGGGAAACTCTGTCACTACTAAAAACTTTAAAGAGTATGTAATGTCACAATTTGATCGGGCAAGAGCATATGAATCTGCAGTTCACTATTGGCACTAGAAGCGTCTAGTGGTTGGCCAGGACAATTTCACAGCGTTGATTACTTTTATCAACAAACATAAGTCTGAAAATGGCATATCTCCCAAGTATATGACCATGTTGGTTTCACGTGAAATAATTCAAGATCGTAGTATTCATCAGAATGTACAAGGGTTTGTGGAGGAAGTGAACAAATATGTAACTGTGTGGACTGTTTCAACACACAGTTGAGAAAACTACAGCAGGTGTGTTGCAGTCTGTGCATAGCTCTACCCCCATTCTACAGTTGATGTTGCTTTATCAATGAGTGGCAAATTAGCTAACAAGTTCTATTTCAAAGAAACCCGAAGCAACATTTCCTCGAAACATTCCTGTGGAGTCGCGCAAAAGTGGCAAAATGACAAAAGAGCATATCAATAGTTGGTTATGAGTCTCTTAATGGAAGGGAAGCAAAGAGACCATAAAACAGTTATCAATGTTCATGAAAGTTTTCAGACTGGAAACACCATCCTTCACAATAAATAGATTCATTACGAGAGAAAGTGGATGTATGAGGGAATCAAGAATTCAATTTTCACCTAACACATTCAATAAAAATCCATAAAAATTATTTTTCAACTTAAAATTACAAGAAAATGTAAGTGATCAGCTTTCTTTTTCCGGTGAGTATAGATCAGGGTCCCACGGGCAGATTGGATAGTTCTAGCTACCTGAGAACAATCGGGGCCACTAGTTAAAGTAAGTCAAGATACCCATCTCTATTCCATGGTGACTTAGTGTCTTAATTCTTGGTGGCCACTCGGCCACTGCCTATGACTCACAAACTAGAATGTGACTGCTACAATACATACCATAACAAAAATGTAGTGTTAAGAAAAACTTTCTTTCAAAGAGGAACTTCACAAGTAAGGAATTGTTACCTGTAGATACGTAGCTTTCAGAATGAATGAATGAATGAATGAATAAATGGACGAGCTTACAGACTAAGTTTAATATGGAAATAGTTCTTACCAATATCCCTGTTCCATTCACTAATGATGTGAATCTGTTGTTTTATCCCATTTTCTTGTTATGTTAAGTCAGTCTGAGAGGGACCCTTCATTTTAAAAATATTTGGTGTTGATGCATCCAGCCACCATGATGCATATGTAAAATTTTCACATATCCCACATTTATGGACTAAGTTTTCTTTTTAAAAATTCAAGTGTTGTTAAGTGTAAAGAATGTTGGATATATTATTTTTACATGATAATTATTTGAAATATTCATTGTTTTCTAGGTTAAATATGGTGATTTATTGCCAGCAGATGGCATATTAATCCAAAGCAATGATCTGAAAGTAGATGAATCCTCCTTGACTGGTGAATCAGATCATGTCAAGAAGGGTGAAGCATTTGATCCCATGGTATTATCAGGTAAGTGAGAGAACTAATAGTAGCTGCTTAGTTGAGAAAAACTGTTAAACAGTGATGTCATACCTTGGTATACCTTGATACGGTATGTTAAAGAGAAATGTATGAAAGCACAGTTTGTGAAGAAGGAAATTTGCCACGATTTTGACAATTCTGTTCACGTGTGTTGCTTGTAAAATAACTTACCCTACTATGCAGCATTAAATTTTAAGATTATAGTTCAAAGAGGAGAATAGAGGCATTTGAAATGTGGTGTTACAGGAGAATGATGATCAGATGGGTAGATAGAGTAACAAATGAAGAGGTATTAAGACGGATGGGAGAGGAGAGATGTTTTGAATGCTGATGAAGAGAAGAGATAGGTTTGTAGGAGACATACTAAGATACCCAGGAATAGCAAACTTAGTTGTTGAAGGAAAGGTCGAGGACAAGCTGTAGGGGTAGACCAAGGTTAGAATATGTTAAAAAGATTGCCTTGGTTGTTAGATTTGGTAGCTATGCAGAGATGAAGTGATTAGCTCAGGACAGGGAGGCTTGGAGATCTGCATCAAACCAGTCGAAAGACTCAAGACTCGAACAATAGTAGTACAATGTAGAATATTATCAGAACATGGTTCAAGTTATGACTTTTAACAGTAGCAATGAACTATAAAATCTGTTCATAACTCTTCAATTTATCTGTCTTAGTATGTATGTATGATAATAATGATGATGATAATTGTTGTTTTAAGGGGCCTAACATCCGCATGTATGTATGTATGTATGTATGTATGTATGTATGTTGTCTAGGTTAAATATGGTGATTTATTGCTAGCAGATGGCATATTAATCCAAAGTAATGATCTGCAAGTTGATGAATCCTCCTTGACTGGTGAATCGGATCATGTCATTGGTATTTAGTTGGCAGTAAAATGTGGAAAATCTTTTTTGGTTCTTTATGGAGTTCGTTGCATTTCACCGTAGTGTTATCTCGTTTAGCGACTGTGATTAGAAGTGAAGTGACTGGAAAAGCCATAGTGCTGAAAGGTTTAAAATAGACTTTTAATAATATAAGTTATTTGAATTCTTCTACCATGTAATCAAAGACTTAAGTTAAAATATGAACAACTTATACTTGTTAGAAAAAACTAAATAGTTTTCATCAAAATTCAAAAAGCTTACTTGCTATAGAACACTAAATTTCAAATTCAATAGTCTATACTTGATTTTATAGTTTTCATTTGCTAAAGCCACAAACTTCAGCCATGGTAAATAGTCATTTAATTTAGATGCCTTCCACTTCGTGAGTTGCCCACTTCATAGAGTTGCTTAGGTCTGGATTCACCACAGGCCAATGAAGCCCTCTTTGGCAAAGGATGACAACTTTTGATTACGCGTGCTTAAATTCAGGCACTTCTCGCAGAGCGTTGTACCTCCCTGTCTTGTATTACGCGTAGCTAAGCGAAGATTATGGTGAGAGTCAAAGATCTTATTTGGGTAAGTAACACACATTGACAATGTGCAGTATAACTAAAAATATCTTATGATTCAAAACCTGTTTGAACACAATATTGTATTTGTATCATATGTATGGATGAAATAATCTCCGTAGTGATTACCTTCCAAGATATTTTTGTTTGTCATGTTGGTAATAGTTATCATTTGTTTCTCGCTGTTGCAATAAGTTTCTATGATTTTTGAACTGTTGTATTTTTTGGGTTGGTGACCAGAAAATACAACACTAGTAAAGAATACTTTGTTTACCAGTGGTAGCAGTTGCTGTAGTAGACACAAAGAAAATTGTTGTGGTAGCTTTGTAACGTGTTTTTCGAGGGGTTTTTATGCAACTGGCATAAGTCAGTAGGAAGCCATTCTATATTTATTTACGCGGCAAATTGTTCAGCCAAGAGAATTTTTCATGTTAATTTATTATTATTATTAATTTATTATAATTATTATTAAGGTATTTTCGGAGCATTTTATAAAAATTATTAGCATTCAGATAGGTTTTCTATGTCTTAGAAAACGCTATCAAGCAAATTATTACGCACGACAATATCATAGAAAATTATGTGATTGCGGAATTTTACGGAGTTTTCGTCAGTTAGGATATTTTGAGAGACATGAGTCACTGGAAATTCATATACAGGATTAATCTTGTCGGGAAGCATGACGCAATCCTGCGTTGCAGCTTAACGAAAAGGCGGATGTATGGAACGGAATAAGACTTCACCCTACCGCCGAGTGTAATGAGCCAGAGGAGGGGAATATAGCGCGTGGGGTGCAGCCAATCAGTGGAGACCACATAAGCTAGAAGTCTGATGAAGAGTGGGGATGCGACGTGTGGATATATCGTTCAGCGCGCCGTGGAACGAGGACTATCTGTATAGAACTTAACGAGTACGGTTGTACGCGGGAGTCGCTCCGATGTTCCGTGGAGTGGAGGACTAACTTTTGTAAAACCTAACCAGTGTGGTTGTACGAGTGTTTGGGTCCGATGTACGGACCATAGAATTATCTAATCTACCAGAATATCATCAAATATCGACGGAGATGGAGACGTCCAGGAGACTGTGGGAAGCTCACAGCATCATCCAGTACGAGGGAAAGGCTTCGGCCATTTCCAGTGGTAAGCGCGAATGACGTAGAAATACGCAATCTCTCGTTTCTCTTCGTTTTATATTTCATATTTCAGTAACTTCATAGCTTGGGAATAAGAGTAAAATCAATAATTTATCAGACTCCGTTTTCACGTAATTTTCTATCGGTAATATTCACATCACAACGCTCCAATTTAAATTTTATACATATTATTATTATTAATTTTGCTATACTTGTTTTATATAATAAATTCATTTCTTTTACAATGCAATCTTTGCTTTCAGTAGGTAGCATTAGATATAGACCAATTCCTTCTCCTGATACAATTGTTTGTTGGGTTAATGATCAAATCACACCACGATCTGAGTGAATAGATTCTTGAAGGTGTTCTACCAGAGCTAGACGTTGTTAAATACAAATTTAGATTTCAGCATTGCGTTGAGGTCTTGGCGCCCATTAAAACAACATAGCTTAGGCAAAGGTAAACAGTTACATTTATCACCCAACAGTTAGGGGCAGCCAAACCGTTACACTTGGCGCCCAACGTTGTTGAAATACAGCGTGATTATATGTATATATTGTGCTGAATAGATTTTTTAATTTCCAATCATTACCATGGTGCTTGTCAGCAGTTATACATCTATTCATCATCTTCATTTCCCGTTTCCAGCTTCCTGGGTCGGGTTGTGAATTAAGGACCTCCATCGTTGCCTGTCTCTCCACCACTCCTCTCCTGATTTTAGTACATCTTCGGGTTTTCCTCCCTTCTTTTCTACACACTCCCACACTGTATCTGCCCATCTCTTCCGGGGCCTTCCTCGTGGTCTCTTCCCTGTCATCTTTTCACAGAAAGTTTTCTTTGGTACTCTCTCCTCTCCCATTCTCATCATATGTCCATACCACTTTAACTTTGTTGTTTCTATCCTGTCCTGCAGCTTCAATATTCCTGTCCTTTCTCTAATCTCATCATTTCTAACTCATCTCTTCTGGTCTTACCCTCTATACCTCTTAGGAATTTCATCTCTGCGGCTTGTATTCTACTCTCCTCTCTTTTTGTAGTAGTCCACGCTCCAGCTGCGTATGTTAGTATGGGTCTGTAGTAGGTTGAATATAATACTTTTTTGCATTTCTTTGGGACATCTCGGTTCCACACAATACCCCTTACACTCTGGTAAAAACTGTTCGCTTGTTGTATTCTCTTTCCAATTTCCTCAGTTATCTTTCCATCTTCTGCGATCACACTTCCCAAATACTTGAAACTTTTAACGACTTCTAGAATTTTGCCATTTAATTCTATCTTTCCTCTTCCTTTCTTCCTTCCTCTTGACATTACCATTATCTTGCTCTTCTCTGTGCTTACTTTCATCCCAAATTTCTCTATCTCTTGGTTCCATACATCTAGTTGTTTTTGTACATCCTTTTCATCCTCACCCCATATAACTATATCATCTGCAAACAGCATGGCCTTTGTTGCTTCTTGTCCCAATCTCTGTTTGACATTCTTGTGGATTTCATCCATGACTATGATGAATAGTAATGGGGAAAATACACTTCCCTGTCGGAGACCCGTTTCCACTTTAAACCATTCTGTTTCTCCTATACTGGTCTTCACGCTACTGACACAATTTTTGTACATAGCTTTTAACATATGGACTTCTGCTCTGATAACTCTTCTTTTTCTTAATACATCCCAAACCACCTGTCTAGGCACACTCTCATATGCTTTCTCAATATCAATAAATGTCATCACCATGTCTTTTCCAAATTCCCATCTTTTCTCCATCATTTGCCTTAATGTAAAGATTAGGTCAAATGTTGATCTGTCTTTCCTAAAACCATACTGTTCTTCTTCCAACTCTCCTTCTATCTTCCTCCTCAGTCTGCCTTCCAATACTCTCTCAAAGATCTTAGCTACATGAGCAATAAGAGTGATCCCTCTGTAGTTATTACATTCCTTTTTGTCGCCTTTCTTAAAAATCGGGACAATTAAACCCTTTCCCCATTCTTCTGGAATTTCTTTCTTCTTCCAAATTATTCTCAATAATCTATACAGCCACTGTATCCCTATTGGTCCCGCTGCTTTTATCATTTCCGTGGTCACCTCGTCCACTCCTGCTGCTTTACCACTCTTCATCTTCTGTATGGCTTCCTCTATTTCTAGCATAGTTATCTCCTTTTCTTGTTGTTGTTCTTCTTCTTCTTCCTCCATTGTTTCTTCTTGTTCCCTATCATCTTCCAGTTCAATGTATTTCACATTTAGTAGCTTTGAAAAGTATTCTTCCCATCTATTTAATATATCATCTCTTTGACACAATATCTGCCCTGCTTCAGTTTTTACAAATTTTGTATTTTCCCTACCTTTTACACTGTTTTTAACGAATCCATATAGCACCTTCTTACTTCCTTGGATATCCTCCTTCAAAGTTTCTGTGAATCTTTCCCAACTTTTCCGTTTTTCTTCTTGTACAATTTTTTGGCATGCCTTCTTTGCTTCTCTCTATTTTTATAATTTCTCTGCATTTTTACTGCCTATCCACTTCCTCCATGCCACTTGCTTTTCTTTAACAGCTTCCTTTACCCTGTCGTTCCACCAAGGAGTCTCCCTTTCCTTTTTCTTCCCTGATAATCTTCCACAGGTGTTAACTGCACACTTCACAAAACCATTCCTAAAACATGCCCATTCCTCTTCTACACTTTTTGCTTCATCTTTGGGAACTTCCTTTTTTAAATCCTCTTGGAACTTGTCCATTGTCTCCCACCCTTTTAGCTTCCACACCTTCATTTTCTTTCCCTCTTTTCCAAAAGGTTTGTGATTTTTCCCAGCCTTAATTTGGCTATCACCACTTTATGGTCTCCTTCAAAATCTCCTCTTGGCATAGCCGTCACATCTACCAGTTGTCTTCGTTTTTCCTTTTCCACCAGGATAAGATCAATCATTGTCTTTGTCTTTCTGTCTCCCCAACCATACCTAGTTATTTTTTGAGAGTTCTTTTTCCTAAACCATGTATTTCCAACAATTAATCCATTCCTTCTACAGAAATCTATTAACAGATCCCCTTCTTCATCCTGATTTCCATAACTAAACGGGCCAATTATCTCTCCTTTTCCCTGCCTATCTGTTCCCACATGTGTTCATATCTCCCAATATTATAACCTCTTTGTCTTCTATACACTTTTCCAGTTCATCTAGGAACTCCTCTAAACATTCATCTACCTTCCCTGTTTGGGGTGCATAAATCTGTATGAAGTCCTTTGTTCCACTCTCAAGTCCTAATCTAATTTTCAGTATTGTCACTAGTTTGCTCTACTTTCTCAACATACTGTACCAAGTCTTCTCTCAATATTATTGCAACACCATTCACTGCCTTCTTTCCTCCACTCCAATATATTCTATATCCCTTCCCTTTCTTTATTTCTTTCTCACCTTTTCCCTTCCATTTCGCTTCACTGACTCCCATCATTGCTATTTCCTTCTTTTCCATGTAGTCCACCAATTCTTCTGTCTTGCCATTTAGGCTCATCACATTTATGAATCCGATGTTAGTAGTGTCTGGTAGCCCACTTCTCACAGTTCCCCCAGACCCCTGAGAACTGCGCGTCGCTTGCAGGGGACGCCCTAGCCCTTTCCGAGGCCTCAATTCACATTTACTCATTCTGTAGGCTATTAGTACGATGAGCTCGCCACACTCAAAGGCATTTTATGACCTACTGCCAGGTACTGTTCTAGGCCGATCCACTGGATAACAGACGCCTTTTGCAGCCGCTCCTCTGGAGTACAGACGCTACAAAATTCCCTCTTCCGCCATCGCCGCCGTACCGAAGTCCATCCTCTCCGCCGCCGATACCGTTGGGGCTTCACCCATAACCCTGGGCTTGGGCCCTCCATATTTATTACCCCTGGAGAGAGGGTGTCCCAGTATCAAAGCCCCCAGGAACCGGGCTGCCTGTTTGGTCCGCGGGTTGTATTGGGTATTTCAACCAGCCCTACAGAAGTAGGGGCCCCCTATCCGCCACCCGGGGACGCGCCCTCTAGGGGTTACAGGCTCCCCCGAGGGGTTATCTATTATCGACTGCAAAACACAATAAACTACTTTAGATTAGGTGTCAGACTCTTACTCGTGTGGCTGGGGTTTAACTCTCAGAAAGGTTCTTATCATTCTACTAATTGTTTTATAACCAGTAGGGCCCGGATGTTGATAACGTAAAAAAGTTAAAAGAATGCACTTAAAATTTTCAAAAATGACTAATAAGTGTCCTAAAAATTTGAAAACTGCACTATAAAATGGAGAAAATGATCTTATGATAATAAAATCACCAATATTTCAAAAATTCGAAAGATGCAGTATAAAATGGAGAAAATGATCTTATAATAATAAACTCCCCAATATTTCAAAGGTGACATCTTGCTCAAACTGGAGAGTCGATCAAAATAGATTTCTAGCACTTAACAAAAGGTTTAGGTTCACATAGTCAGAGTTGCACTGCACTACGCATGTCATTCTGATGTTGTCAAATGTAAATGATCTGCGATTATCAGCCAACAAGTTTTTATGTCTCGAAAAGCTGCGTTAAACATCAACTGATGTGATCGGAGTGTACTTGAAATGAGGAAGGTCCTTTGCTGCTAAATCCTCCTCAATCCCATTCATGCAGTAGTTTTCACCAGAAAGAATGTCGTGAGATTTTGCATAATGTTTTATACCCGGTGTTTTTGTCCTGCATTTTTTTGTTTTGATGCAATACCCGCAGAAATTTCGCCACGATTGTTGCTAAGACTAGTTTCCACCCGGTTGATTAAGGAAGTGGAATCAATATTTCAAATTATCTTGTATCAGCTACTAACTTCTTCTTAATTCTGAGAGACGTAACTCCCTCATATAAAGCCGTGACATGACTAAATTGGACAAAAATGACCTCAAAAGGCAGATTTCTCTAAAATAAGACCAAAAAAATCTACCAAACTTTAAAAAATGCTCTTAAATTGGAAAAATAGCAAAAAAATGCAGAAAGATGCAAAATAAAAATGACATATTTGAAGACGGGGTGGCCCCTCCAGAGTTTCTATGTACTTCAGCATTGTTTCAGACAGCTCAGTAAAAAGATGACATGTCGTCAACATCCGGGCCCTAATAATCACCTAGATTTTATAATATTAAGTATATATAGTGTGTATTTTCTGCAAAATGAACCCTATATATGCTTAATATTACACTATCCGAGTAATTATTCAACAATAAATGTTATAAAACCAAAGTAAAAAAAAAAAAAAAAATGCTTCGAGAGTTTTGAACCCTGGCTGGACGGGTGAGAGTCCGTTAACCTTTACCACTTGTTGGCTGGGTTAGCAAAGGAGAACTGCTTCGCCAATGCAAGTTCAGCTTGACTGTAAGCAAAGCTTAGTTCATAAGTGGCCATTGGCAATCTGAACTCAAAATGCGTACAGTTGTTAATTTGTTGTAGCATTGAGTCTGCAAATTTCAGGGTTCCATTTATAGTAGTATAATTTGATTTTTGTGTGGTCATGCCATGCATAGTTGTAATATGAGGAGCTTTCTTCCAAAATGTCACAAGTCCATCTAAAACAAACAAAAATTACGGATGGTAGGACATAGTCATGGCAGTAATTAACCCTGCAAGTGCCAAGCGTCGCAATTGCGACTACCGTAATTATGTTGTAACCGAAATGCCAATGTCGCAAGTGTGGCACATTGTGTAGGCATTCATTGAATCAGTTATAACACTGCTAAATGTAACATATATTTTATGATAGGTATGAAGTTGATGCTAAAGGTTCAAATTTCTTTTGTTACCCATCAAAATTGCGATTAAGATGGTGTGCGAGGGTTAGTATACCTGCAGAGAGAGAGAGACTTTCCTCATCCCGCACGTGTGGCTAGTTACTGCTTGTTATCGTGCATGCTCGGTTGTGCTGTCTATACGTCTTTTGCCACTTCAGTGCCGTGTTGCTCATCTTCGTGTGCAGAGTATATACTTGTTGAAATACTATGAACCCGCAGAATGGCTGATGACAACCAATGGGACTCTAGTGATATTCGAGAAGTTCTCGAGGAGGAATGGGATGGTCAGAGTTCCAGTGACATTTTCTCCGATGGCTCCTTACTAGATTTTTCTTCTGATAGCGGAGAAGAATATATACCATTCAAAATCAGGTTCTGAAAGTGATTCCGATGACTCTTTAACACTAGCGTTGCACAGGATGAATCCGTTCCTGTATCACCAAGATGGTGTAGGGTGTACACCTCAGAACAGGAGTTTGATGTTTCAGATAAGTTCACTGTAAGAAATCCTGGCATTAGAAATTGCCCACCTAGAAACAGGAGACCAATCCAGTACTTTTATTTATTCTTCTCAAATTTTATCTGGCGAGTCTTGGTCAAGGAGACGAATAGCTATGCTGTGAAAGAAATCGAAACTAAAAGATATTCCGGTGAAATGAAGAAATTCTCCAGGTTGCAGTTGTGGGTTGATGTCACTATACCTGAAATGAAGAAGTACAGATCAACTGTCATAAATATGGGGCTAAACAAGAAAAAGAATGTATTAAATTATTGGGAAACCTCCTTTTCTCGGAGAATGGTATTGTTTTGTGTGTGATGCCTTGCAACCGGTTTCAGGCAATAAGTGCAATGTTACACATCAGTCCTCTGCAGCACATTCTCCAAGGACAGCCTGGATACGACCCATGGTACAAAGTGAAAAATTTCTGGAACTCATGAACGGGGCATTCAAAAAGTACTTCATTCCTAGTCAGAACGTAGCTATTGATGAGAGCATGATAGGAATGAAAAATCGTACATTCATACAATATATGCCGAATAAGAGGCATGCCTGCTTCGGCATAAAGAAATTCGAGGTGTGTGATAGCCAAACTAACTACGTTCTACACGTAACATTTTATTCTGGGAAGGACTATTTGTCAGTAGACAATGATCCATTCACCGAAAAGGTAGTAATGACCCCGATTCCAAAACACTACTGCTGAATAAAGGTTACCAACTTTTTAACAGACAATTATACTACACACAGCTGCCACTTGCTCGAAAACTGCTCTATAATCTTACATTTTTGACGGAAAGTGTGAATAAAGCCACCAAAGACTTCTCTAAAAATATTTTGGAAGCTAAATTAGGTGCAGCAGTGTGTGTATATTTTAGAATGGGTGAAATACTTCTTGTAGGATACCGTGAAAAGGTAACTCGCAAGCCTGCTTATGCGATTTTTTTTCTGGCTGCCACGCAGAAGATAAACTGATACAAAGTAAGAGTGGGCAGAGGGTTCTAAAGTCGGTGCTTATACATAAGTTTATTCCTTCATGGGAGGGGGTCGATGCAAAAGACAAATCTGTATATCATGTTACATGTTCAAGACCCACACAAAGGTACTGGGTGAAAATCTTCTACAACTTGTTGGATATGGCCCTACTGAATTCTTATCTTTAGTATACACAAAACACTGAAAATCCTACCCCAAGACATTAATTCATGGTAAGTTTAGTCTTATGAGCTAGTTCGTGAGGAAGGACGGCCAACAGATCCAACAGTGAGCAGAGGGCAAGACGGGGAACTACAACATGAACTTGTTCATCTTCCTGGGAGGCAGGAAAGATTGTGTGTCATGTGTGGACATATGAATAAAGAGGACGAAGTCACTTCTGCTGTCCAGGGTGCAATTGTGGTGTACATCGAGATTGTTACCACAAATTGGAACATTTCTGCAGGCCTGTGAGCCGCTGCAGAAAAAGGAGAATCTGATGGTGACATGGAGTGGTATTCAAGTGAAATCAGAACTGATGCCGAGTGCTACTTAAAAGTCTCCATCTCTTTGTGTTTGTAAAGGAACAGAGTGGCTTATATATTTTTGAAATCGCCATAAATGTTAACGTGTTTTGTATATAACAAATGTATCGATTTGATTTTTTCCTTGTCCAGTCTGTTACGTGGAACTGGGGACAAGTATTTTGTTTTAAATTTAATTTTTATCGAGTGGAACTTGCCAGGTAGGGGTGTTATTATTTAATAATTATACAAAACTTGTAATTTGAACCTTTCTGAGTAAAATGACATACAGTACGACATACTTCTAAATATGCAAGTGCATTTAAATATTTCTAGGAAATATGCTTGCATAGCATCGCTAAATAGCCTGGCATTTTAGGAAATATAGCTGGCATTTCCAGGGTTAATGCTGGTGGAGAGATGTAACAAAACGTTAGTTTCGTTGATACAGGGCTTCCAAAACAAGGTTATGTTTCAAACTGCAGTTAGTCCAATGTAGATTTCCATTCAAAATGACATCAGTCCAAATTGTGTTGCTTTTGCATTCAAAGTGCTGTAAGTCCTGTGTGTGTGTGTATGTGCAAACAATTCGGTTTCAATCAAACTGCATTAAGTGAAGAGGCATTATCTTCAACATTATTTAGGAGCTTCATTGCTATGAACTGTAAAACTGTATTGGTTTCGGATCGCCTGCAACAGATACCTGTGGTTTATGTATGAGGCTAGATGCAGGAATACTGAACTCCGGAAAAGGTACACAACCAAGAAGTAACCTGATGCTTAGAGTATAGTTTGCATAAATTAAGAGCCAGTCAGTTCTACTTGCTATTGAATGAGAAAAAAGACAAACCTGTAACATTATGCTTTGATTTGCAACAAGTCCTTGTTTTACCAAAAGTACCTATACAAGAAGCATTTTATTCTAGGCAGTTATCATTCTATGCATTTTTGATCACACTCCCTGCCACAAATGATCCATGCTTCTACACGTGGACGGAGAACCAAGCTCACCGTGGCTCAAATGAAATTGGATCTGCACTTTTTGAGGAAGAATTATGAGAATTTCCAAGGAGCTGAGGAAGTAAGGCTGTTCTGTGATGGCTGCGGTGGGCAAAACAAGAATTCTCATATTGTTTACCTTATTCTGTTCTCGCTTAATTTTCATTCCCCACAGACACTGAAACGTGTGATATTGACATATCCAGTGAGAGACCACTTGTTTCTCCCGGCCAATTAAAGTATTTGGCAGAGTTGAAAAGGTGTTGAAAAAACACACAGTAATCCTGACACCAGCGTAATATATAGAACTGTATTTCCAACTCGGTGAGGTTAAATTTTTGGGTCTGGACTGGTCTCTGTTGAATGTTAAGTCTTTCACAGGATCTGAAACAGTTCATGGCATTTCAAAAATGAAAAGGATTGTTGCAGAAAAAAGCATGGTAAAGGGTAAACCCAAGGTTCATATGGAATGTCATCAATATTACGAAGCTGATCTAGGTGATGGTGAGAAGTGTACATTGTTGAAAAGGGGGAAAGTGCTGAAAAGTACAATGCAAGAACTTCCAATCGCTTGTTCTATTTCGAAAGACAAGCAGCAGGACATAAGGATGTTGCTCGAGAAGTTTGGAGGAGAGAACTGGGCGAAAGACTAATCACTCTAGTGGTATCATGAAAACTTATTATTGGAGCCAGAAGATAGTTTACAAACAGAGAATGACAATGAGGGTGAGCAATGTCTCTGTGAAGAAGATGATACTGGACTAAAACTGTAGAGATCTACCCACGAGTGTATGAGAGTTCATTTTTCAGATATGAAACTAGAGATATACTCACAGTAGCATAGCCAGGATCGACATATGGGGGGGGGGGGGGGGGGGGGTGTTATAGTTACTCGAAGCCAAATTCTACGGAGGCAGCTGCAGTAAGTGCGAATATCATAGGTTCCAATTCCGGTGCAGACAGCGGTTATCCTGAGTGTGGTTTTTCCCGAGTTTTTCCACACTCCCTACAGGCAATTGCCAGGATAGTGTCTTACTTAAAGTCCCAAAGCCTCCCTGATACATTTAGGCTACACACATTAATATCACAGCAATAACCTAGATGTTAGGCCCCTTAAAACAACAATTATCATCATCACCTAAAGAACTAGTTCCATTGTTTATTTGAAAAGCTTTATAATACTAGCCTAAAATCCATAGCTCAAGTCTTACCTCTTAGGGTCCTTTGGAAACTCGGGTGTCGTCTTATTATTTGAACAGTCTACATTCACAGAATGACTTCCCAGTCGGGTAACACGAATAGGCCTACACCCAATTCGATTGGGCGAGGAGTTACAATTAATTTCCCTGCTGTGTAATTGTGTAATTCATAATAATTATCTATATACTTAATAAAATGCTTCCCATACAATGATTCCCCCCCCCTTATGTGAGAATTGTATTTAAGCATATAAACAATTCATGTATTTTTATTTCAGGCACTAGGAGATAAACTCCCACTCTAATTGGGTACCGTACACTCGTGTTGACAGACTGAAAAGCGATCATATAGGGTATTTAGTAACACTCAAATATGGCTTTTAATATTTGATCTGTTTATTGCACTGCACATCACCTCTTGTAAAACACGTGATTAAAGATAATATAACTGTTACACAATGCTAACATACAGTAAATCCAGCAACAATAACATTCACCAGCACAGCGCAGTCAGCACATGATTGCTGGCTACGTTAGGGCATTATTGGCGCGCGACGTGCGGCGGTAGAAAAATATGAGCCAAGCTTCTCAACTGTGGTTAGGCCTATACGTTGTCATGAAGACGTGTCTAGCCTCAAATGTGAAGCCGGGCCGAAAGGAGACAACTGTACATCACCAAGTAGTCATCGCGGTGGTGAAACGGACACAAATCGCAACCATGCCGCCAGTGGGGGGGGGGGGGGTGGGGGTGGTTCTAACCCCCAGTAACCCCCTCCTGGCTACGCCACTGTATACTCATATAAGAGGCAAAGGTAAAAAACTTGCTTTGTGTGAATGTCTAAATAAAACTAAATACATAATATCTGCATGAAGTACAATATTACATCCAAAACGCACTATAGTAAAATATTTCATTCAAAACTCAGTATGTCGGTGATTCTTGTACAAAATGCAGTATGTCCAAAACAAAATGGCTATAGCAGGTGTGTATAGAAAACTATTTTTCAATCCCTTGGGGGAACTGTTAAGGCTAGCTTGTATTATGGCACTTAAAACAATTGATTCACACAAATAGTTCAGACGCTGCATGTTTTTCTCAGTTATCTCTTAATAGTTTATGATGGACTTAGAGCATTTTGGAAGAAAGCTCCTTATATAATATCTTGGAAGCTCTTAAAAAAAAAAAAAAGGCTACAAGGAAAAATCTGTTGCATTGTTACCAAACTTATCTTTAGGTTGGGAAAGAAAAAGGGTAAATTAAGGATACTTAAAAATGCACTCCTTTCTTTTTTTTCCTTTCTCTTTTGTGATTTTAGGAACTCATGTGATGGAGGGGAGTGGAAAAATGATTGTTACAGCAGTAGGAGTGAATTCCCAGGCTGGAATTATTTTCACTCTGCTGGGAGCTGCTGTGGATCAACAAGAAGCTGAAATTAAGAAGAGGAAAAAAGGTTACAGCTTGATTTCCTAGAGTGGTTGCATGTACTGTTACCTTTATCATGAATAATTTCAATAGCATGACCTCCTAATGTTTTAACACCATAGATATTTTGAATTTTTGTGTTCAGTGAGATTTAATTTGTCAGTTTTTGTATTGATCCAACTTAGGATCCTCATCCTCTGTACAGATGTTTTAACAGCAATCTCAATGATTTTTGTCTCCAAATCGCTCACAGGACAGCAAAGTATCATGCTGAAATATGTTTATATATTATCATATAAACATATAATGGTCTTAGAATTGCCATGCTCAAATTTTAGTTACTTGCTCAGAGAGGTAAAATGATATTGTAGTATTTAGTACCCTTGTATATCATTGCATTGAAAATAATACCCATATTTTTGTTTTGTTTATTGTGGACGGAAATGTGGTATATAGTTCGTATGGCTAGATGCCCTACCTGATCCTAACTTGAGACAAGTTCACAACATGAGATGCAATGAATGAAGATTTTTGAAACTGGGCAAGGAGTTGGAAGGAAGCAGTCTTGGCCTATTAAAAGTTGCCCTGGTATTTGCCTGGAGTTGAAAAGAGGGAAACAGACAGAAAACCATTTCAGGGAAGGCCAATGGAGGGTTCAAACTCCATCCTCTTCCAGAGTCTGTAGATAGCCAGGCCTCCTATGACCTTGCGTCTTAACATGTGAGCTATCTCTTATGGCAGGATGCCCTAACAAACGTTGTTTGTAATTCTATGTGAAATATAAGAGTGATTAAATTGTCTCTGGACTACAGTAACTATATAAAAATAAGGGTATTATTCATATCCACTTAATGTCATGTTGTAAATGGACTGTTACTACCTTCGTTACACATTGGATAATTGTTGGTACTATCGAGCAAAGCATAACGTGGGAACTGTGTTTTCTTACACAAGATTTACTTGTAACTAAATTGTTTGTTTAATGGACTAATATTGAATTCTTGCTGCATGTTGCTGTATTAAAATATTTACCGTACCTAATTCATCTTTGAAATATGATTGAGATGTCCTGGTATCATAGTTTTCCAGTGTGGAACGGGTATTGTTTAAGCAAGATTTGCTGATTGATATGTGTTTGTAATACTAATGAATTTCCTTTTGCATGATTCCCCTCACCAGAAGCTAAGAAAATGCGGAAGAAGAAGAGCTTAACAGGTGAAATCCTTTTTATGTATTATTTCATATCTTCATGAGCAACCTCTTCAACTGTTTTATATAACATATTAAATAATTAATTAAATCATTCTTTAATTATTCATCTGTTCATTCCAGTAAAAATAGTATTCAAATTTAATCTAAGTATCGTTGGGTATGGTAAGCAGCCTAGATTGTTTTGTCAGGTGACCATTAATTTACCTGATCCCTGTATTTCTGAAGGAAATGGACACGTCGAGTCACGCTCGTACATTATCTATAGTTCTTTTACTCTGCATAACTTTACTTAATTATATTTGATGCTTTGTAGTGATATTAACAGTGCGCTTCTGTAGTACTCGTCCTTCACTGTCAAAGAATGTTGGAGTAGTGAATACATTGGTTAGTGATGTCAATCTTCATTCTGTTCGTCTGATTCCATGGTTATAAAAAAAATGTATTTCACACATATGAAATGATTTCAGCATATCTAATTTACTGACTACACATTTATTTCCTTAGCTTATCTCTGATCAGCCGGCCCCGTGGTGTTGGGATGGCGTGCCTGTCTCTCACCCGGATGCCCCGGGTTCGATTCCCGGCTCTGTTATGTATTTTAGAAACTGACTTGAGGGCTGGAACGGGGTGCACTCAGCCTTGTGAAGACAATTGAGTAGCTGTCTGACAGTGAGGCAGCGCCCCGATCACGAAAACCAAGATTAACGGCCGAGGGGGCCCGATGCGCTGATCACGCGTTACCCCAATATCTGCAGGCCAAATGGCTGGGCAGCGGTCTCTTGTTAGGCCTCGGCCTTCACGGGCTGTAGTGCCAGGGGTTATTATTCTCCAGGTTCACTTTCTTAGGAATAGTTAACACAGATAATTTTCCATATTTTGTTGCATAATCAATACTCTTTCTTGACTAAAAACATTGGCAAAAAATCCAGATTAATAAATTATTCAAGGAAATACATTTAAAAGATAAATCAAATCTATTATACAGAAAATTGGCTAAACTTATTCACAGTTATTGTCATTCGGCATAAAATTACAGCATAATTTTTTCTTCAGAACAGTCAAATAGAGTACATCAGCAAAGTTGGACATGCATGGTTTAAGTATGGACACTGGGATATTCACCCCATTACAAGCCTTTAATACAACCTATTATGAATTAACTAAAGTAGCAATCACATAAGTATTGACACATTGGCAAAAAGGGGAAAATAGTCTTTGTATTTTATATAGTCTCAGACGTCGCTACTGGCACTGCAGGAAGAATTGCTTCTGCTATCACTGCTAACATCCCTCAATAAGAAGTCTATCTTCACTCCTGTTTAATATATTCAAGATTCCAGTTTTCTTGCCTCTTGTTTCAATTGCTTTCGAAGAAATTTTCCAAGCATTCAATATCCACTCGCGAAGGAGTTCCACAGGTGGTTTCCGAATCTTCTGTTTGAGTTGATTCATTCACGCTTTCCACTATCCAACACTGATAGATTTTTCACACATTGTCCATACTTTAAAATGGTTTATTTATAGAAACTTCCCAAGGGTTGAAGTACTGATGTCAGTCCACCTGAATCACTGCCAAATTGGTTTTCATGGTTTCCAATAATTTCTTAGCGTCTTCAGTCACGTAGCTATGAAACCTGTCCAGCACAAGGAAGGTCAGCATCAAAGAAGAGATCCCCCTCAGTTCTCCCAAACCGTTCATATCCAAATCTTATACAAGTTACGTACCAATCTTCCCATCATCTTATACACGAACATGAATCCCTCGTGGAAATTTTACTTCCAGCATTATTTTTAGTTTCAGAACAGTGTAAGGCCCAAGCTTTCTATCAGCTGTTACAGTATGCATTATAGTACAGCATTGTTTTTTGCTTCCAGTAAAGCATACAATAACGCTAGGTGTCCCTTTCTTAAGACTTAAGGCATATTGGAAACTGATCGGTGTTTGATCATAGTTTCCTATTTGGGAAAGCAAACCTATCTTCATTTTCGATGAAAATCGGACTTTTTGGTCATTAATAATTTGGCATTCTTTTGTATAATGAAGTTCCTTGTTAATTTCTCTTCGTAAAATTATTCAAAGAATTGCTCGGCAGTCGGTCAACACTATAATGTGCCTAATTAAAGTGGGTAGGGAATAGCACTGTTAATAATCTAATCACACCTACTAACCAGCAAAATATTTACACAAATTAATTACATACACTTGAATGGGCCCCCACCAGAACGTTGAAATTGCCAAATTTATTGAAAATGAGTTCATCTCGGAACGTTTCTTATCCTTATCTCGGTCATTTAGTGGCATCTGCCAGGAAGAACATAACTTTCCAGGGAGTTGTGAGCGAGTCCAAATTGGCGGTCAGTTCCAGAAAGTTGCAGGTGAGCAATAAATGGTCACGCCAATGGGTTCAGTGTTGAATCATGCGAATAAAGATGAGAAACTTCTAATATAAGTATTAAAACTGGAAATGTGTAATAAGAAAGTGATGGAGCAACTGTGGAAATGCTTATTCATCAATGACCAGAAAGCAGGTCAGTGCTACGACTTCTCCTAATGTGGTAAGTATTAAAACGTTGCACACTTTGTTTGTTTGTCCTTTTCATTTTCAGTGGTGAGTTTCTATACTTAAAAATCTAACTAGTATGAATTAATTTACCACCTATTAAAGGTGCTCAAATACGACAGGCCTGTGGCAGTAGATTTACTGTCACTCAAAAGAACTCCTAATTACTGGAGTTATTTAAGGCAGTACATGATGGGTTCAGAACTAAGTGCTAAAACAGGAGTAGTGGAACATAACATAAGAATGTTGCATGTACTACACATGCAATGTTCTTACTCTGAAAGAAAAATGTTTTGCTCATTACTTCAAGAAAATGAGCTTTCAGTTTCGAAATTGAAATGGGAGTATGGTTGTTGAAACCCTCAATTTAAATTAAACTACAAGTAATATTAATCAATAAAATTTGGTTTCTGGCACTTGCAACGTTCTCGAAGAAAAGGGTGTTAATAGGATGATATGTTTTGCTTGTCAGGCGAACATAGTCAGATATACACTCGAGGCCTTTCTTAGATTTGGCAGATAAGTACATAACAGTTATGTACAACAATATGTATAATTACAGTACTTAGCAACTCTGCTAATAGTATTTATAAAAGCTAGGTATTATGGTGTCTGCATGTCGTAACAACATTTTTCACAACACAAACTCGACATTTACTATAAAACTATTGGAATAGAAGTGGAAGTTTGATCCATCAAAAAAGTTTTTACAACTTAATAATTGTATATATTCTAGTATATAAGAGTTATATACATATCCGCCAAACCTAAAAGAAGACCTAAGGATTTGATGATTGCTTGATGAATGAAACATAGCTTTCTGAACTCCCCCCCCCCCTTTTTTTTTCTTCGAGAAGTGCGTAAAGGTATATAATTAATTCATCTAATTATTTCCTGGTTGGTAGATATGAGGTAGATAAGTGTTACTCCCTATCCATTTTAATTCAGCACATAGTGTTGACTGACCGAAAAGCAATTATTATACTAGATTACAAATGCGACACTGAGAATTGCTTCTAAAATTTGTCAAAAATTAATCACCCAGCCTCGACTTGCCTTAAAATCCGAGACACTAATTCTCTGTGCTGTTATTTCTCATCCTTAAAAATATAGCATTTGTGCGAAATCGCTTAGTCATCGTTGTGTAACAAAATCATTTATTTCTGCAAATCCTCCTCTACTTGCGTAACTTGTTACTTTTTGGGCCATGGAATGCTTGGCGAATCTTGTTGGCCACTTGAAGTACAGTTTCTGTCAGTAGCGCACGTTGCACTCAAGACACTGAATAGTTGTGGCCATGTGTTTTGACTTCATTGATAATCATGAGGTTAGTTATTGTTGTTTTAAGGGGTGGAACTACGAGGTCAGCTGCCCCGAAAATCATGAGTGTATATGATGCAGTGTTACTCAGAATACTTACTCATTGTGGATTAATATGGTGTACCCAAGACACACACAAAATATGTTAGTACCAGACTAGTCGCTTGTCAGGTCTGAGCTGAACTAGTGCAGTGATACTTCCCAACAGGATATAACAGGAAGTTGCCTGGTATTGTAATAAGAGGGTTGCTACTTGCCATATTTATTTCGAAACTCGTACGGAACTGCGTGATGAATTACAGAGATTAATGCAACGGATACGCAAACCTTTCTATCCCCACTTGAACCAAAAAAATTGTGGAGCGTGAATTATACTCGCATGTTAATTATGCAAGAAAATATGCTTAAGTTGGTTATCGTAGAGCAGAACTTCACAAGCTCTAGATATTACACATGTGCAAAGCTCCACGCAATGAAGCTATGTGCAGTGCAACTAGGACTCTACACTTGGTGTTGTCTGCTTGTCACAGCTTCGCCGTTAAATGGGTAGGTGCAGAATACATCATTTGACTCCAAAAAGAGCAAGAACTTATGTTACATTCAGAAGTAGGGAAAGTTTTTGTACATATACAAAGTACATTGTACAGTGGAGCCGGGGCGTAAAATTCCTCGCAAACTTGAGGGGGGGGTCAAATTTATAAACTGCTGTTGCCTATCTACCAGGGATAACATTTTTTCGTTATAGGCTTTAAAGCTTGATTTAACACGGTAATATTGGCCTAACGCTACATTAAAAAAAAAAAATATTTCTAATTAACCCTTCAGATGCCAAGCTAAGTCTAATGAAATCACAAGTTTTTGATACTCATTCTGGCCTACCGTACCTATAATTTTTAAGATTTTGTTATTTGACTGTAGGTGGCAAATATAGTATATGAGATCCTAAATAATTAAAACAGTGTTTCATTAAAAGATACTTCATTTTTTTTTAAATAATTTGAAATGGAAATTTTTCGAACCTTGTTGGCGCAACGCAGGGCGCATGCCTAGCGTGTGCTTAAAACGTGAGATGCGCAAGGGAAGAGTCATGTTATTTTACTTTTTTTATTTTAAAAAATGCGCGTGCGCTGTTGTTTCCCGCATGAGTAATAATTTTGTGTGTCCCAGTACCTTAGCTCAGTTTTAAACAAGGGCTCAGAAATTATAGTTCGAAAATGTACCTTTTCGGATCGCCGTGGTAAGTGGACAAAGCTCAAAGCGCCTCGGGTCTCGGCTGATTTGATGCCTCGGCAGGAAACTGCAGAGGGAGCAAAAACGGACAGTTTGTTCGGTAGAATAAAGAAATTTCGACTAAGGCAAGATGGCTTTACCCATTTTCCGCCTAACATAGTATTAAATCGTTTATAGAATATTTTCTGGTTATTTTATTTCTATTTTTTTTTAAAGGGTAGGCTGCTTACAAATTTTGTCTTACACCTAAAACTTGGGGGGGGGGGGGGGGGCAATGCCTCCCTCCGTGTTTTACGCCCCTGCAGTGGAGTGCACTCTGTCAAGCCCTGTCATAGTGGTATTTTCCACAATTTACTTCTAATGAGGTGGTATCAAATTCTGAATGATTAACAATGGTGGAGGAAAGAATTTGCTTGCGTACGGAGGGTACACTGAGTACTGACAGCCTGTGGAGCTTCAGCTGTTCCTCCTAATCCATGTTTTGAAGAACACACATTAAACAATACTTCTATACCCTTCTTGTATTAAATTTGTGCTCCTTCAATCTTCACTTTGTCAATTGTTGCAAGTACCAAAAAAGAAAAAGAAAATGAGGGCATCATTTAATAAAGGAACTTGATCAACATAGCAACTTGAGGAACACCCAGTCTCATGTAAGCCTGGAGACTTAATCTGTAGGGCAGGAACAAAGGTGTAGCTATAGTTTTATGAAAGTTCACTGAATATCTGCAAGTTACCTGTTGCAGAAACATTTAGAAGCTTCCATTTCATATTTTCTGCAGGTTGGCAGATATAATTTGTTTGCTCACTGTGCAGAAGTTAATGACAACTGTGGATACTTCCCTCTTTGGCAGTTACAGAACTATACCATAAACCATCTGTAGTAAATCAGATTTCATTTTGCATGCTTAAACATTAATTACTCTTGTGGTGATTACCTCATTTCTTCACATCTACAGTTTACAGGTAATAGAAACTTGACCTCATAGCATGTGTGTGCTATTTCCATGTTTGATTTAAGCAATGCATAGTTTGAATGTGCGTTTCAAGTTTTTAAATAGTGTAGTTCATAGTTTCTGAATTGTGATTATTTCCTTGTTTTAATTTAAAACATGATAATGTTATAGCCTTGGTATATTAAATTTGCATTATTATTTAAGATTCTCTGATTGAACTCCCTTCTATGACCTATTAACAGATGGTATTCATTATTACAGAAGTCCATAAGGATTTGTTCTAAAATTACGAACTAAGAAATTTTAAATTGTAATTTAGAATGAGCTAGCAGTATGTGTTGGTCACTGGTGTAATGGTCAATATACAGAGAGTATGATTCCTTAAACTGGAGGATTGGCCATTCAATGCAATCTTTGCAACTTGAATTATAGCAGACTAATTTCTAGTGATAGCTGTAATGATAAAGATGTTCTACGAGTTCCACTGGTGTGGTGTTTACAAGAACATTTTCTCATATCTGCTGGTCGTGAAAGACTGCCGCTCCCTTAGCTCCTACACCACTGGAAACGGATGCCAGGAAGTTATTCTAATATAACATCCTTCAATGATTTTTTCCTAAGTGCTTTCATTAGTGCAATAATCCAATATCATGTGAATTTGGATTCTAGTATTTGAAGTATTTAGTAATTGCTCATAACACGGGTCAGTGAATGATGTGGAGATGAAAGTTTCATTCATCTTTTGACCTCTGGTACTTAAAATGAGAGTAATACGACCATGACTGAGCTTTATTCCCTCAGGTGAGGAATAGTAGTTTTTACAGAAGGCTGATACACCAGAGCTGCTTCGAAGAAACATGACATATTGGAACTTGTCCCTGCTTCTGAACACAGAACCCTGATCCTTCAAAACTGGGCTGCTGTCTCTAGGGCTGGTTTGTGGTACACTTTGGATGATTTCTCACAGGGGAAGCATTATAACTTGCCCTCGCTATACGAGACTGAAGAACGACGATTGCTCCTTTGGATCCTAGAGTGATCTTCTAGCAAATGTGCTTGTCATTTTGAGAGTTGCAAGCCTCCTAAACCGTAAAATATGTTATGCTGGTAAACAGAATTCTTCCTAGGGCAATTTTTCACCTAATGCTCTTGTAGTCACTTTAGCAATAAAAGCATCTTGTATTTTGACTAAATTGTGAGGAAGTGGCCTTTGTATTGTGTTCGTAAGCTTCGAATCTCAGGTGAAAAAATCAGATTTTGTTCTGTATAGAATTTCTGAACTTACAAATGGCTACTGCTTGAACATTTTCATAGTCCATGTCTGCGACTGTCTGAATAATGTAATCTGTAGTATCTTGAAAATCTCTCCTCTTCTCTACTTTTCACAATTGCTCCAGCTCGCTATGAAAGCTAAGCCCAAACAACTTTTAGTTGCCTTAGTTGAGCTAATGATTGACTGTTCTCTGCCTTGTCATCCGGATATACTATTCGTGCCAAACGTTCTGTCAGTATTTATGCCAAAACTATGTACTTCCATCTCTTCCGTACTGTACCTTGCAGTTAGCTCCAGTTAATCCCAGCCAACTATCAATAAAAATTACTCCAGCAGAAGACTTCATCTGGGATCTGGATAAGTCGTGCTGGTAACCTTATTACCTGACATCAAATAAGGAGCATGGAACCCTAAACTAAACTTCCTTCACTTGTCCTTGTTGAGAGTATCAAATGGTGGTGGTGGATGTGGTTGTAATCATATACCGATTGGGATGAGTTCGTGCATATAGTAATTCAAAGACTGCATAAAATTTAATGATTTGAAGTATGAGCTTATTTCCATTAGCTTAATTCTGTTTTATGATTGTATTTGCATGTTTTTTTTTTTTCTTCTTTCATTCTAGGCTTTTAATAGTAATGTACAGTATGAATTATGTGCTTGTTAGTGGAGAGTTGAATGCACCTCGCACCTCATACCTGTAAACATGTCATGGGCTCAGGGCATTTTGTCCTTTAAAATAGGCAAGTTAACTATTTGTAGTGAAACTCTCGGTTAGTATAAAGCTAGTATGAGGCTCTGTGCTTTTAGGTTGGTAGGCATTTCAGTTATTATGTGGTTAGTCTTCTCAAAACTGTTTCATAGATGGGCTGGCATGCTTTGCCTTAAATAGTAGACTTGAATGGGGAATTGAACTGTTTGGTGTTCTTGAGTTCAGATAAACAAACAGCTCCAAGCCCAGTTCAGCTGGATCCACAGAATAGATCATTTCATACAGAGATCAGAGATATTGCCCTGTGTACTATTCCAGATGGTTTGCAATTTGACAAATGTTATTCAAGGTTAAATTGCCAGATGGCATGATAATGATAGTTGTTTTAAGGGGTAGAACAGAAATGTCATCTGCCCCTTGATGACTTGAGGATACTAAATTGTAAGGAGATACTGTATGTCACAGTCATTGGCATGTTAAAGAACTCTTTCAAGCCTAAATTGCATCTATTGCAGTTAAAGAGAGAATTAAATTATTATTCAGTCATCATGTTTGTAATGAACATCACGGACATCAAGGTTATACCATCGGAGAACCTGGATAGCGACCATCGATTACTGGTAATGAACTTGAGAGGGAGTAAGGAGAAGAAAGGGACTGAGAACCAGGAAAGACTTATAAGGATATGGAAACTGAAAGAAGGGGATAGAAGGGTCGAGTACCTCAAAATGGTAAATGAAGGAATTCCAACAGATGAAGAAAGAGGGGTGGAAGAGGAATGGGCTAGATTTAAGAAGACACTAGTGGGTGCAGCAGAAGCAGTATGTGGGAGGACAAGTAGTAAGAAGAGGTGGAAGGAAACACCATGGTGGAATGAGAAGACAAAAGATATAGTAAGGGAAAAGAATAGAGCCTTTAGGAGGTGGTATCAAAATAGGACGGTAGAGACAAGGGAAGAGTACCAGGAAAGAAAGGAGGCGAAGAGAGTGGTGGCTGAGGAGAGAAGGAAGTGGATGGAAGAGTGGACAAAGATGATGGAGGAGGATAGTGAAGGTACAAAAAAGGTCCTGTATGGGATGGTAAAAAATAAGAGGCGGAAGGATCCTACGGATTATGTTAGAATGGTGAACAAAAGGGGACAAGAGATAGAAAATAGGGAAGAACTGAAGAAAATGTGGAAAGAATATTTTGAAGAACTTCTGAACCCAAATGGAAAAGATGGTGAGGAGGAAGAAATCGGGGAAGAGGAAGATGAACTGCAAACAGAAAAGGACTTAACATGGAAAGAAGTGGAAGATGCAGTGAACAAGATGAAAGGAGGGAAGGCACCGGGTGTGGATGAGTTGAGTGTGGAGATGGTGAGAGCAACAGGAGAGGTGGGGATACAGTGGCTGTACCGAGTGATGAGGACAGCATGGAAGGAAAGGAAGACCCCAGAGGACTGGAAAAAAGGAATCATTGTCCCGATCTTCAAGAAAGGTAGTAGAACAGATTGCAGAAACTATCGGGGAATAACACTGACGAGTCATTGTGCAAAGATCTTCGAGAAAGTTTTGGAAAAGAGAATTAGGACAAGGATAGAAGGAGGGATGAGGGAAGAACAACATGGCTTCAGAGCAGGAAGGTCCACAGTGGATTTGATTTTTGCTGTAAGGCAGTTACAAGAACAGCACTATGAGTATGGAACAGATCTACTGATGGCCTTCCTGGACATTGAGAAAGCATATGACAGTGTATGCAGAAACAAAGTATGGAAGTCCCTGGAGGATAGAGGAGTAGAGAAATGGACTATAAAGAGGATAAAGGAGATGTACAAGGGAAGCGTGAGCTGTGTGAAAGTGGGAGGAGAGAGATCTGACTGGTTGGAACAAAGAAACGGCCTGAAACAAGGAAGTGCACTGTCACCGTTACTTTTCATTGTGGTGATGGATGACATAATGACCCGAGTGGCACAAGTAATTGGGGACGGAAAGATGAAAGCAATGGTGTTTGCAGATGATTTGATGATTTGGGGAAACAAGGAGGAGGAGGTACAGGAACAGTTGGACGTGTGGGAAGGAATAATACAAGGATATGGGATGAAATTTAGCATAAATAAGAGTGAGATGGTGATCACAACAAGGAAGAAGGAAAGAACCACCACGGGAATAACAATTGGTGGGGAACAGCTGAAGAAAGTGGAGAGTTTTAAGTATCTGGGAAGCCTGATACAAGATAATGGAAGAAACGATAGAGAAATAAATGAGCGGGGGAGGCAGGCAGAAGCATTTCGGAGGAGTGTGAGAAGCATGTTATGGAGCAAGGATGTCCCTCAGAACAGCAAAAAGATCATATATCGGACGTACTATGTCCCTATCCTGACGTATGCCTCGGAGACCTGGGTTATGAAAGGAAGGGAGAAGAGCAAAATACAGGCCAGTGAGATGAGGTTCTTGAGAAGCAGTATTGGAGCTACAAAGATGGACAGAATAAGAAATGAGAGGACCAGAGAATTAATGAAGGAGGAACCATTACAGGATGGTATAGAGAAATCTAGACTTAGATGGTATGGACATGTAAAACGAATGGAGGAGAAGAGGATACCCAGGAGAGTACATGAGACGAAGTGGGAAGGAAAGAGACCGAGGGGAAGACCGAGAGACAGGTGGCTGAAGGGGGTGGAAGAAAGCGTGAAGAAGAGAGAAGACTGGACAAGGGTGGAGGCTGAGAGATGGTGGGAAGACAGAAGACGTTGGAGAGGCTTGTGTTCCAAACAGACCCGGCCAGTGGCTGGAAACTGTGCAAGATGATGATGATGATGATGATGATGATGATGATGATGATGTTTGTAATGAAAGGTGATTGCAAGATTGCACATACTGCCAAATTCACTGCAAATACATTGTGGTTGGTTCCAGAAGTGTCAATCGTATTAATTAATAGGATGTTGGGCCTTTCTTTACTTGTATTACTGCATTTACCCTTCAGTGTAGGCTCCCTGCTGAAGTCTGGTTAACTGTTGTTAGAATTTATTTGCATTCTTCTTATAGTGCATTGAACAGTTAGTGTGGTTGTAGATTGAGTGAGTCAAGCATACAAACTGGACTCTGGCTGATCCTAAAGAGTTTTATTGTGTTCAACTTGGGACCATTTAACCAGGTCCTCCTGATCATCTTCAAACCATGGCACAATATTGACCTTACTGTACTCACAGGCACATTTATATGCTGGTACAGAAAGTTACCTTTTCCTTACTGTTGCCATAGTATGGAAACACATTTTCTAAAATGTCTTATTACATGACAGCTCATTGATCCCTTGATTAAAACTAATGATCTGAGTTTAAACCAGGAAAGGTACCCCAAGACCATTAACATTGCTGCCACCAGATTTGACAATTAAGTCAATGCACTCTGGTAAATATGGTTCAGTAGACATCCACTCTGACCATACACATCTGTACAAATATAGTAGTGTATACCATTACACAACCTTCTACAGTTACACAGCCCTACGTCTGTTGTTTACACTGTTCCAAGTTATGTTGGGCATGCGATTGGGAAATTGGTGGCTTTCTGGCCTTCCTGGTTCATCAAAACCATGAGTGCCCAGCACAAGCCTCTTAATAGGAGCTGCAACATAGTCCTCCTGTAATTGTTGACATGACTATTGGTTTGTAAAAGAGGTTTCAGATTTCAAGATTAAGTTCGTTCAGTGGGTTTATTGGAACAATGATTGGATTCTGCATTTCACTGTCTTCCCCTTTTGGCATCAAGTCAACAACATTGGACCAGTGCACCTTTCAGTGCACTGCTGAGAAATCTTGGATTGAGTGCCCAGACCTCGACGATCATGCCCTTACCAAACTTTTAAAAGTCTGTTCATTGGGTCATTGTGACAGCAGATATGCGGAGTTATGTTGAGTTATTTTTGCTTTTACTTGGATAGTGTTACTAGTGTACCTTGGTATTTTACTGGGCACGTGTTCTTAGAGCAAAGGGATGTCCAGTGGCTCTTACATAATATATTTTAGTGCATGATGAAGTAATACACAAAATAAATTGTGATATTAGCTGGGGCTGCGATAAAGACTGTATTCATTCTCATCAAGATAGAAATGGTGGAGAAATATGGCAATGGCTGTAACATAATTGTTTCATGACAATAATGGGATGCAGGCATATTGGACATGGAAATGTACTCCCTAAGACTTCATGCTAAGGCCAGAGTTAATTTCTCCACTCCGATGCTACTTTCAAAACTTAGAAGTTCCTTAAATAGCTTGCAAAAAAGGAGTGCTGAAGTGAAATGGATTGGCTGCGACATAAATGCCAATTTTCACCTCATTTGGACGAGTGTATCCAGGCCTCTTTTACCAAGGTAGACAACTGAAATTGTGAGACATAAATTGCATGTTTGTAAAGAGATCATTGTCTTGTAAAAATAGAGAGTAACCATAAATTCTCCCACCACACACAAATTGTGACCCCTGCCTCTAGCGTTGCTAACCGCCTAGATTTGTCAGGAAGGCTGTCCACAAGTTTCTGGTTAAAGGTAGTCGCTGCCGATTAGATCGGCATTAGACCGGGCATTTCCCCAAGTGGGCGCCCGCTTCGTGCACGGGTGGCGAGCGGGCAAAGTAGCTGTGTAGCTGTGACAGATTGCCTCACTTCAGTGACAGCTGCTGCTATGAATATGGAGTCGGCCGAGAAGAGGCAGAGTTCTACTGCAAATAGCGTGCAACAATAATCCCAACGGAAAGAGCAGTGGCTTTTTGTGCCAATTAGAGAACGTGCTAACAGTTCAGTATGTAGACATTCTGTGATAGCTAAAAAAATATAATGTTGAGCGGCAGATATAATGTGCCTGTTTGGTTCTACATGTGTACGATGTGAACAACTTTTCTCAGCTTTAAAGCTTTGCAAATAGAGACATCGATCACAAATGACAGATAGCCATCTGAGGGCCGTTCTTAGACTGCACACCAGTGGTAGTATTTGTCCAGACATTCCCTCGCTTATAGTAAAACATGGGACATATATATCATATGTACACGCATGAATGCCTGCATTTTTGTAATGTAATGCAAATACATTGTTAAAAATAAAACTGTATTAGATTGAACCTGCCGTCCTGAATCTAGATTGCTTTCCGGTATGACACAGCACTCTCAATGCCTGCCCGATGGGACTGGGCACGGTCTCTCGCTTCGTCTCTCTACACTGTGATGTATGCATGCTGGCAAGCCGTCCGCATTTACATCATGCATGCCCGGCTGCACTGGACCAGGGTAAACTGGCGCCCAGCTGACCACCCCTGCTGTCAAGCCAACAAATTGCGGGGATGCTGCTTTTTTGCATTTCGCCTGCTGTTACAAATAATCCCACACAATTTCTAAGAGATCAAGGTTGGATGATTTAGAGGGCCAATCGAGGTGCAACTGGAATAATCTTAATGTTATTGATTGTATGTCCCTTTTAACTACTGCGGCTTTGAGACACCGTTGTACCGGAATTTTGGCCCGAAAAGGATCTTCAACATGCCAGCAAATCGACGTACACTGCTCCCTCACATTTGTACACCCTCAAATACCAACTGACCGTGGCCAGATTTGATCCTGCAACCTTGGACACAGTAGGCAAGAACATAACTGCTGCGCCACACAGCCAATCAGGTGGTGCTACTGGAGACGGCTGTTATCTTGGAAAATGGGTGTCTACAACATACTCATCATGAGGATTTTCAATAAAAGGCAACACTTGGTCAATGGGAGTGTTCAAATCAGCATCCTGGTCCATGTTCACAGCAACTTGAATGAGTGGGTGCAATTCATGGTTTGAAAAACACGGTCTAAACATCGGAGCCACCTCCAGGCTGAACTACATTCTCCACACACTGCAAGTTGAATGCCTCGTTGGGCCCTTGGTATACTCAATGCTTTGCATAATTTAAAAACGAATCTCTATTCCAATCGGCTACTGTCGACTTTCGGTGTTGTTTCGCCCATTGAAGACTCTCACTCTATCTCTGCTTCTCTCTACTTGAATAACATGGTAACATGGTCATATGTCAAGAGTGCAACACAATCTACAGCTGTCCAAAGCGACTAGTGTACCCTTTCAAGGGGGTGACTGATTTTTTGTCAGGTCAGCTTGCTTACATATTGTATCCTGTGTTGAAAGTTTGATTTAAAGATATCCCACTCCATGCCTGGGAGAACAAACTTGAGAGCATTCCACCTGATAAACTAGGAGGCAGGAAAGAAACTGAACATAAACCATCATGATAATCCAAAATTTGACTGCTTTCTTATTTACAAATACATTATTAGGATACTGAGCAGAATGTATGAACCTGAAATACTACTATTCACATGCAGTGAAGAAATGTGCTTGCTTTATATTGCTCTGCAGTGAAGTATGCCATCCCACATGTAGCACTGAATGAGATGACTTTGTTACGGCTTGAGATCTGCTTCGGATGTCTTGCTCCTCTTGTCATCAGAAGTAGTGTAGCAGCAGAACTCGAAAACCAAGACGTAACAGAACAAGACACTTTGTATTTGGACATAACCTCCACCCCTCAAGACTGAAGTTGAAAAAGACCCTATCAGGAAGGAGCTCTTAATTCCATTTTCATCTGAAACCTGCAGAATTGAACTATGAAACAAAACAACTCCTGGGAGAATTTGAAGTCCAACGGGAAGTGTGCAGTTGGTTTATTGTCAATGGAGGCACTTAAGAGGCCGATAACTATGGTACCGTTATGCAAAATGAACTTTCAGTATTCTGGTCAAAAATATGGAAATAAGAGATAAGTGGAGATCTGCTACACCTGTTCGTCTGTCACAATATCTCAATAACTTCATAATATGGGCTATATGTTCTTAGCAAATAATGATTCTATTCTGGCTGGACATTTAGTATTATCCAGATTTGTAAAGTTAAGGTTGTAGGATTTAATGTTTTCAATATCTATGAATTTTTCTTTTGCACTGGTTTTTATGTGAGAAATACCATCCTGTTGCATCTCCTTAACCAAGGCTGAACGAGTGCGCCTTAAATGAAACTCCATATGTTTTTTAAAAATCTATATCACCCGCATTTCTTGGTCATGGAGTCAAAGAGTCTTAGGTTAAGTTGTTGGAATGCTTATTTTTAATATTCTTTAATACACTGAGTGACCTAAAGTCATGGGAAGGGTAGTCCCATGAGAAAATGTGCCTTGTATGACTCCTGAGTGTTGTGGCTAGCTGCGGCGGAGCAGAGCAGTCTGTCACAAGACAAGAGTGTAGTGAAGATGGCAACACATCACAAGTTAACAGACTTTGAATGGGGGATGATCATTAGCTCACGGTGCATGGGTCATAGCATTTCGGAGATTACTCGCGAATTCGGGTTTCCGATGTCAACAGTGTCGAGGGTGGATCTTCAATATCGCAGAGCTCAGAAGATCTGGGTAAACCGCCACATGGGACAACCACAGGTGTTTAACGAACGGACATCACGTCGCCTCAGCAGAACCAATGGGGTGATCGAAGGGCTACTGTGAGTCAGATAACTTCCCAGTTTAATATTGGGAGTCAGGAACCCATTTCTCGTCAAGTTGATGCCTCACCATATTGCTGCCGTTTTAAGGGCTCGCGGAGGAGCAACTCCTTATCATATTCCATGACTTCTCACGACTTTTGGCCTCTTAAGTGTATTAGATAACTCTATTACAAAAGTTTCAAGTTGCAGAGTTATTGCCTTCAGGTGACCATATACTTACAGAATCTATCTGTCTGCACATTAAAAAATACAGAATGCCTTGAATTTGCTAAGTCTGGATATCAGTGTGTGCTCTCTACTGCTAAATCAGGTCATCTGTCCATCTTGTATATAGCAAAATGCTGTGTTCTCTGTGGTTAATATTGTAGTAGTTACTTACTAATGTCATCGCGGCAGGAGATGGCAGTTGAACACGCTGCGACGGGGTGCGGGGGGTCTTGCAGTACGCATGCGCGGCCCGCCTATTCCTAAGTTAAAAATATCGGCTTGCCGCATGCCAATGGTTGCCATTGCAGCAGGCGACACTCGGCCACTGAAAGAAGGAATGTGCTGAGTGAGTGAAGCAAGCAGTGACCAACTGAATGTTTTTGGAATGCGCGATACGCAGTGAGCGGGAAGGCCCCTGCAGTTCAAACCCGACTGCCAACTCCTGACGCGATATCAGTAAGTTACCAGAATATACTAGGAATATCAATTTGTCCCATTTATAAGACTGCTTCATTTTTGTTTTTTCTTATTCATTTAACCCTCCAGTAGGTGCGCGGGTTTGCGGAACGCTGATTGTTGCGCTGGGTCTGGTGGCATATGCTATTGCTTCTCAATAATCGCTCATTATTTGAAATTATTATTCACTGTTTATATGATAGTTAGTATTTTCAAAAATCAATTTCAGTATTTCATCACCAACAAATGTTCAAACATTTGTAGCAGTCCTAACAACACCAGGCAGGTTTATCAGAATGTGTGTGCATGCATAAGAAAAGGGACCAATTATCGGTCAACAGTTCACGAGATAATTATACAAATCCACTCCAGGGAGTAAAATGTTGAATTTTCACTGATGCCTATGTATTGCTTAGACCGTAATCTACTCACTGCGTGAATTTAAATGCCCTCTGACAGTAATCACTGCTAAAACATGAGGTTTATTTAATACTAAGAAGAGGAACCACTTCGCGCGTCGTAAGCTTACTCGTTCACGCTCACAGCTGCGCAAACATGAGGACTCGGGATATCTTATCTTATGATAAATAAACCCTAGCTGGGCACCATTTAAAGGCAGTAGTGTCGCAATTATTTCTGTTCTGTGACCTTCCGCAAGTCATAAAATATCCTTTTCGGCACGCCGGAAGGCGGAGGTAGATTTCACTGGGCAAATGACATCCAAATACGCAAGGCTATATGATCATGATGTCGCAGCCCCAAAAATAAGCAACACCACGCGAGCTGACGTCATGGTAACGATACCTAAAAGAATTCCACACGTATAGCATACGATAATTTCAATTTCTTATAATTCCAAAAGCATTTTGCTCACCCCGTGGGGTAAGGGTGGCTCATATCAAAAATTATTTCAGACAAATGTTTTAGGTAAATATTAGAAGAATATTGACCATTTTAAACGGATTTAATATTGTGTCTATTAAGAGAGAGATGTTTTTAATTCAAAATTTAAATTTCACGTCACCGACATGTTGGATTTGTACTTACCAGGTTATTGAAAGTCCCATACATGAACTTTTGTTAATAGCCTTTATCAACATACAAAATTTCAGTTAGAGTGCTGTCATAGATTAGTAGATGTTGAGAACAGTCTAAATATTTCAGATGGTTGCCATGCTGGATTTTTACATAAGTAGGCCATAGTTATGTAGGCTACTATTAAATGACGATTTTTGGGTAGGTTCAATATTCAAACGTTGACTTTGATCACATGATTAGGACACAAGAAATTAAAACTTAATTTTAAAATTTCACACAGCCGCTATCTTGAGGTTATGTAAACAATTGAACTAAATTAAATGCCAGTGCATTACAATGTGTGTGAAAATTTTCTGTGCCATGTTTTACTGTGCTCGGATGGTTAAATCACGAGAAAAGTCTATTTAAATATTTCAAATTTGCTTGTCCGCCATTTTCGTACTGTACTTGACAGTATTTTTAAAGTCACATAAGTGAACTTCTAGTAGTGCCCTTGATCATCGTACAAAATTTCAGCGTGACAAGAGTTATAGTTTCGGAGATATAGAATGCCGGTAAAATATTTTGCACCCAGCCCCCACCATGTTGGATTGGTGATACATAATAAAGTTTGAAGGGTATTTTCGGGGCAGCCAAAATAGTGCTATGACCTTACAGAGTTTCATTGAAATCGCTCTAGCCGTTTAGGTATTATTAGGGGGCGCACACATACGCATACAAACACACATACACACACGGACAAAAGGTGATCTCATAAACCTATTTTTTTCATAAATGAAAATAGGCTAAAAAATCTACATCTACATCAGAATACCGGTGAACATGAATATGTAAACGCCAGCATAACTTCCAAATAGTTTAGTAGTTATTTGTGTCGTAAAGTAACCAAATTTTTAAACAGTTCTACTGAAACGTTATGAAATCTTATGTTGTAACATTACGTGCTAATTTAAGTTCTCAATTTCTTTCGGAGGTATTCAATTCAATTATATGATATTAGTTAAATATTAAGGAGCAAGACAGTACCTTTATCTCAATACCAGACATGTGATCCCTTTTCATATGCACGCACACGTATTGTGGGAATGTGCCTGAGTAACCATGCATGGTTCTTGGTTCCACTTTGTCCCATCCTTGCCTACAATGAGAAGAAAAAAATATCCAACATAATAATATTAATAATAACAATAATGGATAATAATAATTATAATAATGGCCTTCTTGCCAATAAAATATAAACAGCCATCAAATTCGTCACTTTTAATACAGTCTCCCTGATCAATTTCATGGTCGGTATCAGTCTAAGGATCTTGTTTCAACTTGGTCTTCATTATCAGGGTCTTTACTTTCTTCGAAATTATCAACTAGCGATTAGTTATCTTCCAGCAGAAGGCAACATACTTAATCTACATCCTTAGGTTTATATAAGTCATATATCTCTTTAGTCATGTTCAATAAGGCAACGTACCAAACCAAATAATTGCTATAACAGCACACCTGAAAATCGCTGACGACTTGGACACGCACATCATTGGACACGCTGGGGCTACCAGTCCCACAGGACACAGCAG